>PYSR01000210.1:0-59793 GCA_003049425.1 Magnaporthiopsis incrustans
GTCGAGCACGCGCAGGTGGCCCCTAGCGCTGGCCTGCTCGAGCGCGGCCTCGGTGTACTTGAGCGGCAGGCCGGAGCGGCGCCACCACTCGAGCACGTGCACGTAGCCGTTGCGGGAGGCGCCGTCCATGGCCTCGGCGTCGTACTGCTTCTCCAGAAACGACGGCGAGCGCGCCCACCAGTCGAGGATGTCGGTGCGGCCGTAGTAGGCCGACGCCTTTGTGGGCACCGTCTTGCCGTCAAAGTTGCGGAACACGATGGGGCAGTGGCCCTCGATGTAGGTCAGCACGCCGATGAGCGCGAACTTGAAGATGAGCTTGATGGCCAGCGCCGACAGGTCCGTCAGGTTCGCCGGCGCGGCGTCCAGGAACCGGCACACGGCCGCCGTGTCGGCCGTCAGCAGCTTCCACTCGAGCTGGTGCATGAACACCTGCAGCGGGTCCGACGGGTCCTTGGGCGCGAGCCGCCACCCCTGCGACGCGGGCATCTCGAGCGTCGTGAAGACGCCCAGCGACTGCGCCAGCTCCCAGTCGTTGGTGTGCTCCAGGATCAGCCCCCAGATCTCGGGCGGCAGCGTCGTGCGCGCCTTGGCCCCGCGGCCGCCACCGCCGCCCTGCGACGGCGACGAGGCGAGGGCGCCGTCGGGCCCCGCGCTGGCGCCGCCGCACTTGGCGGCCGACACGTCGACGTCGTGGCCCATGGTCAGCAGGTCGGCCTGGTTCTTGACGATGCCGAGCACGTCGTCCAGGCCCGACCACTCCTCGACCACGCGCTTGAAGTAGGGCGGCGCGTCGGCGTGCTCGTAGCGCCACAGGATCGGCGGCAGCACGCGCACCCAGTGCCACTTGCGGTGCAGCTTGCTCATCTGGCGCTTGGTCACCGGGTTCTCCCACATGGTCGTCGACATGCCGGGCACCAGCAGGATGCGCTTGGAGGCGTCCCAGCTGCGCAGCACCTCGAGGATCATGGTGTCCGAGTGCCCGCCCATCATCTTGGCCAGGTGGTCGGCGTCGATGGGGCACAGCACCATCAGGTCGGCCCACTCGACCAGCTCGACGGCGCGCCGGCGGTGCATCTCGATCAGCGCCCGGGTGGTGCCGTCGGCCCGCTCGGGCGACGCCGCCAGGCTGTAGTTGAGCTCGACGGCCAGAGCCTGGTTGAGGCGCGGGGTCGCATCGTCCACAATGACGCGGATCGCGATCTTGGGGTCCTTGGACAGCCGGATGGCAATGGTCTGGCAGAAGGACGTGTCTCGCGAGCCGTTGGCCACGACCAGGAGATGCAACCTCGAGGAGCGGTTGTTCATGTCGGTGAGAGAGTGGCTGGATGACGGTGCGGTGATGTTTGTGGATCGCGCAGTGGGTGGTGGCTCATCGCCGCTGGATGACCCTGTATTATCCATCGTCTGTCGTCTGTTGTCTGTTGTCTGTTGGAATAAATCCCGCGAGGAAATATCCCGGAATACTACGGTTGGAGAGGCTGGTTCGGCGCCAGATTGCGGTGACTTTTTTCCCTGATTTTTTTTTCTTGTGGCTCGAGTGTGAATGGAAAGTATGAACTCTTTCAAAGAACGTCTTTTTTTCTTCGACAGACACGCGAGTTAAAAGTTTAAACCTGTGGGATCCGAACGGCGTCGTCGGTACAGCGCAGTCTTGAAGCGGTGGCGGCGTGAACACGAAAAGTCCTAGTCCCGGTTCTTTGCCCGAAGCGCTGTCCTGCAGTGTGACAATCAATCCTGTCGCGGGATGGTTCGACTTGCTGCAGGTCGGTGGGGTGTGCCGGAAAAAGGGGGTCGGAAACGCTCCAGTTCCCAACAGCAGGGAAGAGACGCAGCTGTCGAGGTTTCGAGCACCCCGTCACGGACAAGGCCGTCCGTCTGATTTTGAATTAGCCACGAGAAGACGGATTTACCCCGATTCTGTCGAGCCTTGTCAGCGGAGCCCATCCCGTCATACATGTGTGAGAGCGTCGCGGTGGACAAACCGCAAAACCCTTACGTACAAACTCCTGACTGACGTCTGCAGTGGGCCTACGTATCCCTTGGTTCGGGTCGGTTGGGGACGGTAAAAGTGCGAAATTGAAGGCCAGGCGGTGGAAGGAGCTTCTGGAAAACCCGGTCCGGTGTAATCATGCATCACGGCCCAGCATGTGGTGCCACCATCCCCTGTCAGCGTCCCCATGTCCCTGTAATTTGCGGGGAACGCCACTGCTGTCGGTCGGGCGTTGGGGAACAAGACGGAAACTCCAGTCCGCCAAAGAAACCCAATGCGGAGGAGCGGTCACGGCGGCCGTTTCTGTGCGTGCCGTGGAAGTGTGCTCGTCATAATTTGGTCATCTCACCTGTTCAGCCTGGAGCCCAACAGCCACCATACCAGACAGTTTTCCCGTTCGTGAATGAAGTTTCCTGAAATCACACCCAGAGCAGCTCCAACTCAAGCGTAGTGGGATCATCAGCATTAAGCGTGATGGAAAGCTTGTCACCCCACGGGCTCCGACCAATGCGACCGCACAGCTAACATCGGACAACATATCTGCCATGGGTGTCGCGGGCAAGGCCAATCAACCACGGAGCACGACAAGGCGCTCTGCCTCCAGAGATTCAGCCTATCTAGTGTCCGATGCTATCCTCAAAATCCCGATAAACGGCCCGGCCCGGGTCATGGTCCAAGCCAATTGAAGATGGGGCGCTAGATTTCGTAGCCGGCACTCATCGCGTTCGACAGGCAACCATATTATTAAACCTCGATCGACAGCCTCACGGACAGCTCTCAGAGGAGCTCGATATTATATCCAATTTCAAACCCCTCTTTTTCTCTTCCAAATTCTCGCACCAGCCATTTAGAAAACGTGGCGCGGCGATTCCATGTGGATTCACTCTGCGGGCAGCTTCTCAATGGTAGCAACGGTGTGAAATGTGCTGCAACGAGTGCTACCTCCTCGGGTTTCCTTTTTAACGTTATCGCACCAGCCAACTGTCCGGGCCGCATCATTGTGAATCTCCTGGTTCCGTGTGGATCACAGCACCAGCACCGGGAACTGGCTTAAAGACCGGGTATCGGGATCAGGTACACGAACCATCATGTGAGTGCAGAGGGCGGCGGTTGTCAACGAGTGAACGGAGGGCGGTCGTGGTGCGGAACCGGCAAAAAGAGTCATAGATTCTATTCGGTGCGCGACCCTCCCGCTCCATAAAGAAAAGAAAGAGAAAGAGAGTAAATCAGCCAAGCCGATGCCCCTATTGTGTGCCATATTCACGATACATTTGCCGTGACCATGAAACGTGTTGACCTAGAATCAATAAATCCTCAATGGATGCGGCGCCAGTGGTCACAATATGGTGCTGGAATAGTCGTTCCTGGGATGGTAATTTAGAAGTCTGCCTTTTTCAAGATATCTGCAATCATCCTCAAGCACGGAATCTAACCCCAACGCCAAACAGTCGGTATTGCCTCTTTCCGCCCTCTCAGCAGTGCCTAGGTAGTTGGGTGCGTACCAGCCGTCAGGCATCTGTAGTGTAGACGCATGACTCCCCCAGAAGGCCCCAAAACCATGCTCCCCCGGCCTCGGGTCCACTCAGTCCTCCAGCGTGCTCACCGTGGCCCACTCGCCGCGCAGGTTCTCCTTCCATAGCGTGACCTTGTTGTCGCCCGAGCTGACGGCCAGGACGTTGCCGCTCAGCGACCAGCTCACGCGCCAAACGGTGGTGTCGAACTCCTTGAGGATCTTGGACTGCCACTGGCCGGGGTTGGAGACGTCGCTGGTCCAGATGCGCACGGTCCTGTCCTGGCTCGCGCTGGCGATGTAGCTCTTCTGGAGCGTCGTGGGGCTCCAGTCGACGTCCAGGACCCAGTCGGTGTGGCCCTGCAGCAGCCCGCCCTCCTCGCAGCGGTAGGCCGCGGTGGCGGCGTCCCAGGACCAGATCTTGAGCGTGTTGTCGCTGCCGCCCGTGACGAAGCGGCGTTGGCCCGCGGCGGCGCCGGGGCTCGTGGCGATGACGTTGCCGGCCGAGGTGGATGGCGCCCACGAGACCGAGTTGACGCCCTGGCCGTGGGCGAGGAAGTTTTGGTGGTCGAAGGAGCTGTCCTTGAACTCGAGCACCGAGACGTGGCCGTCCGAGGAGGCGCAGGCCAGCAGGCAGCCCGACTCGTGGGGCGACCACGACACTATGTTGACCGAGGCCTTGTGCAACGCAAAGTCGAAGATGCGCTGCCACGAGCCGCCCTGCTCGCGCCAGATGAGCACCTTGCCGTCGTAGCCTGACGACGCCAGGATGTTGCCGTATTTGGGGTGCGCCCAGGCGACACACCAGACGGCTCCCTCATGACTGCTCGTTTCGGCATCGGTTGTTGCGTCAGCGGGCCGCGCCGGTGTTGAAGTGTATTAGACGGAGCCACAGCACAGCGCTTAAAGGGCAGCCACGACGGCCTAAGCTGCCGCCCAGTCCCAGAATCAGACTCACCCTTTCAACGTCTCGGTTAATCTATGTGACTCGCCCTCCACCTCGAAGATTTTGATTGTCCTGTCGGAGGAGCAGGTCGCTAACCGGCGTCCGTAGTAGTCGAGGACCGCATCGTGCTGTGCAAAGCTTGGCTGTTAGTCGCGGCGTGCGCGCCCGCAACCCGAGAAGGTGTCGAAAGGCGCGGAAGCTCGTACAATCATATCATCGTGACCCGAATTGGCAATGACTTGAGTAGCCTGGCGTTTTTGGGTGCAGTTGTCAGTATTTTTGAGCCGTGTTCCATCTGGCGCGGGCTCTCCTAATAAGATGCCAGGTGGTCTTAGGATGACAGTGTAAGTCCATACCATTTTGTTCAGTATTGAAGGGCTTCCCGGTCGGATGTCGCAAGTGTGGGTGCCCGCGTTTGCGCAGCGTGCTCGAGATCGAGGAAATGGAGGCAGAGGGCTTGCTGCGGCGGGCGCGGCTAGTTATTCCGACCAGAGGATGTTCGCTGTCACGGATGAAGCTCGTCGAGCAGTGCCACTCTGCGATGGGCCGCGTTTGGATTTGCCGGGCGGTGAGTAAGTGCCAAGTAAACGCCGTGCAGGTACCCAAGTATCCAAGTATACATGTACCATATTCCCCACATGCTGGTGGGGTGCGTGATGCATGATCACAAGCCGTGCACGCCACTGCCGACGGACCGACGGGGGCTTTGCTAGACCTCGGGGCTGCTCGCCGCATTCCAGCCAACCCAGGACGCCGTATATAGCGGTAACTGCTGCCCATTTCGACGCTGTAGTGTCTCTAAGGCTCGGCATTCGATAGCTTCTGGGCCACTCACCACATTCCATCCGACACCACGCCGCAAAGCCGTCCGGGAATCACGTGTCGGTTAAGGTTGTGTCGTTTCAGGGTCCTTGGGTAGGTACATTTACCTGGCAGCATTGAGCCCCGTTGACGCCGCATGCCAGCCGATCCCCACCCATAAGAGATCTCCAAGCCTAGTGGTAGCCAAGTGGGAGTCTCTGTCGGCCTCGACGCTGTAGTGTTTCCAAGCCCGACGGCCTGCGTGATAGCGTCGTAGTGCCGTTGCCTCGTGAAGCTTTGTCGTTGTGTATGAACCTGTGCGTGGCCGTTCTAGCTAACATCCTACATGGTTCCTGACCCAGGCCCCGTCCGCACTCATACGTTAGACGCAGTGTCGAGATAGCTGGCCGCGAGGCCTGTTGTATATTATATCCGCAAAATGTAAGCATGTATCCCTAGCTGTAGCAAGCTAACGGAGCCGCTATGGTCTAGACTGGAGAGTAAACTACTAACTGCCGTCGTAAAGTCGAGATAATCCAGTGTCAGAGTATCCGGTGCTGGCGCCGCCTCTGTGTGCCAAGGCTCGCATGAGCAGATAGCTTAGACCAAAGTGGATGGCCAGGTCAGGGCTGTGTATTATTGTTTCGGGAGCCCTCTGCTCTTTTGCTTCAGGGGCGTCGACCGGCAACGGTCTTTTGCTCTGATAGCACCTGCTTCACACCTGGTTGGGTCCGCTGCCAGGCGGGCATCCCGCGTACAGGAGCTTTCCCCCTGGTTAGCAAACAAGAACATCTTGTACGTGTTTTACATTCCTCTCAGCTCTCCGCCAACCCCTCGCACCAGCCAATGCGGACCGTCTATCAGAAGTGCCTACTGCACTTGCTGAGAAAGCCGCCTACCGAACCCCATCTGTCTCGCTTACTTCAAAGACCACCCAGCTGACTTCAACCTCTCCTCAGTCTTCCAAGGACCCCTCTTTTTTATTGGGTAAGTTGGTAATATCTCCAAGTTCGAGTTGCTGTGGAGAATTAGCTGCTTCGTTCCTTGGATACTCTCCCTTTAACCCGTCTCACTCGTCCTCGAACGGAGCCTGTTCCACCCAGCCGAGCCTATCCGCCGTTCCAACCTCAGTGGATGGCCAATAACCGAACCCAGTTTTGCTAACCCCGACGGCCTTGTCCATCCGCCAGGGCTTTTCTACATCATTTGATATCATCTTTCACATCCCACGAGATATATAATACGTATACCCTATCATCAAGACACAGACACAACAAGCAAGATGTCAGACCAGATGTGCGGCCCGTCCAACCCCTTGAAGCACGTGCAGGATCACCTGTCACGCGTTGGAGAGGGGAGCCGACTCCGGATAATGCCATCCGGTCCCGCAGCCGTATGTCACCCATTCTTTCCATGTCACACAATGCCGTGCCGGTACTGACGCCAGCCAGGCCTTCCACTCCTACGATGAAGAAGCCGCAAAAGCCACTGAAAAAAACTTCGCCGAGTTCTACAACCAGGGCCTGCAGCTGGAGAACATACCCATCTTCCCGCCTGGTCAGATGCCCGTCCCCCTCCCGCCTGCCGCCCTTCAGTCAGCCGCCCTCCAGCCCGCCGCCCCGCGGGCCACCACCCCGCTGCAGCACACACAAGGAGCCGTGCGCCCGGGAGTGTCGTGGGCTGCGGAATATGCGGCCATGGCGCCCAGCACGGCGAGGAGCGCCGAGATCCCAGCGGCCAGCACTGCTTTCCGGCCGGCCCAGGGCCTACTCCTCCAGCCTTACCAAATGCCGGCCCCGTCTTACATGCTGCCCAACTACAGCCAGCCGCTCTTCGCCGGAGCGGCCCGCCCGGCACCGACGCTTACGGCCCCAGTCGACCCGCTCCAGGATGAGGCGGAGCGGGCCCGCTTCGACGCCGCCTTCGCCCAACTCGACCAGGAGTTCAGCGAGGCCATGACCGAGTGGGACGAGGCGCACGGCCCAGACGCCGCGGAGGTCGAGCGCCAGCAGACCAGCATGGACGGACTCGTGGACCGCCTGGCGGACCAACGCCTCCAGGACGAGCCCCAACCCGCCGTAGAGCAGGCACAGGGCGCGGCCGCCGGCGACCCGGAGCTCCGCGCCGTGGCCAGCCAGGTGGTCGGCGCGATCGGGAACGTGGCGCTGTTCAAGAAGTCCCAGTTTGCGCAGCTCATGCGCGGCATCGAGGCTGGCACCGTCGTCGTCGACGCGGCCCAGACCAACTTTGTGAACGCGGCGACCCTGGAGCCTGTACGCCCCAGCCCCAGCCCCGGCCCCGGCACTCAGGGCCAGGCTCAGGGTGAATCGGCCCGCGGCGGTCATTGACGGTGCCAGCCCGCCCGGCCGCACGAGACAACAACCCAGGGGTTGGAACCGCCACCGTCATCGTCTGGCGAGCCCGCCTCCCCGCACGAACTGAGGGATATGGCGGAGGAGGCCGTCGGCCGCGTCAAGCTCTTCCCTGCGTCGTTTTAGATTTTGGGAAAAGTCCTCGGGGAGTGAGGCACTGTAATATAGCGTAGATGGGGCTTAGCTAGGGAATATATATTGCGATCTGTCTATAAATCCCTTCTCGTGAAAAAAATCGCATGACGTCGTACATTACCACTTTTGTTGGGTATACTGGCTGGTGCGAGCATCTGTAAAGGACGAGGATCCGCGAGGCTGAGAACGGAGAAACAGGCCTTTCGTGATCTGGATTCTGCACGCCACCTGTCCTCCCGCTCCCACTCTGACAGATAGATTCTTCCGTAAGTCATCATGTACGAGAACACGAGAAGGAACTTCCCTAGATCTAGAAAATGGCTCATCCATTTAACGTAGTTGGAGTACGGAACAGTTTACCTTTGAATAACACAGCGCGACCCCGACAAAAGAAACCCAGATTATGAAGTACAGAACGAAGCGTTCCCTAGCAGTTTGCATTCCCTCTCCTTGTGCCGGGCACTCAGCCGAGGCCGTCAGGGCGGCGCACTCCCCCTGGTGACAGCTACCAGCCATGAACTCCCGCTACCAAGTTCCAAAATTTCCAACAACAAAAAGCACCGCTCTCGTCCTTGCCGCCGCCGTGCCCTAGGCTCTCGCATTCTACGACGGGTCGTTGCATTCGCCCTCTTCCTTCGGGCTCTTCTCCTGTCCGTGTCCGTCCCCATCCTGGTCCACCGGGAATGCCGAGGGCTTGCGCCGGTGGATCCTCCGCTGATGAGCCTGATGAGCCTGGGTCTCCATCATCTTCAGAAGGGCCACGCCCGTCTTCTCCGCAATCTCCTGGCCGTCCTTGCCGACCAGGACGGCGACGTTCTCGTTCAGCGGGTTGCGCAGGTGCCTCACGCGCCCGAAGGCGATGGGCGTCGTGCTGAGCCACTTGACGCGGAAGGGAGGCGACGTCCGACGGCCGGCCATGTCCACCCAGTCGGGTCTGCGTGGTTTTGGTGTGGCGATGATGCGAAGTGTCAGCCTCTTTCTCCCTTTAACGGTTTCACAGGAACCCCCAAGCTCTCCGCCGTGCTAGTTGCTGACATATAGCGGAGAATGAGAGGTGGTGACAACAAATATAAAAAAGAACTCACTGAGCTATGTCAGAATCTGGTTTGCTGCACATCCGCGCCTGGAGGTTGCCATCGACGATTGTATGTCAGTGGCCTCGAACGCGTCATGTGTGAGATTTCTGGGGGTGCATACGTAGCCTTGGAATTCACCAGACTTGTTCACGGAGAAGAAGAGCAGCACATTCTTGCTCGTGGCAAACGCTTGCGTCAGCAATTTACCATTGTGACTCTGAGTTACCCAAAGGCCCTAAAATAGATGGAGGTTAAGACTCGTCAGCATGGAAACAATGGATCCGGTGCGCTACCGCTGATAATGAGCCGAGCTGAAGAATACGGTACCTCCTTGATGGATGTGTCGACGTTGGCCTGGTTGGACGACTTGATTATAAAAAATCGTGTCTCTTGGGGAACGGGAGAGATGTTAGCGTTGTCCGAGATAAGGGAAACCCCAGAAGCCAGGAATGAGCAGCAGAAACACGGCTTGATAGAAATGGCGAGAGATGTCAGGCTCTGGACTGTTGGCGTTTCGGTGGATCAAAATGAACCATGCTGCCTAGAACGAAGCATCGCAAACGGTGATGTGTCAAGAGGAAAGAAAAGTAAGCATCATCCGCGTAATCATGAGCGAGAAGGGTATGTTGTGCATGGGACGGAGGCTTGAGCATCGGCCCCTTCCAGAAACAGAGTGCTGGGCAAAATGGTGAAGGAGGTTACTTGGAGAATGCATTAGGAGAGTCTGGCGGTGGGATGCGTCACATGATGCAAACCCAGATCATGACGAGGGAGATGCGCTTGCTTCAAAACCCTTTTAGACATTGGATGCCGCGTCTATCTGTAAAGCTAAGAGAGATTGGCAGAGGAGAGCTTACCTCCCGGGCGTCCCAGATCCACCTTGCGATCCGCCTTGGGCTCCTCCCGCTGGTATTGGCCACTGGCCCTGCTGTCGCGAGAAGGCGCACGTCCTGAGCCGTAGCGTGAGTGCGTGTCAACCCGTGCCCAGAGGTCCCGAGGAGTTGGCGAGCGGCCCCGGCGAGGATTCAAGTCCCTGTTGCCGTTTCTGTCCCGGTCTCGGTCCCAGGTGAGATCGCGGCGGCGATCTCGATAGAGGGGCGAGCGGCGGTCATCGTAGTTTCGATACGAGTACCTGCTGGTTCCCGGGGTCTTGGCTCGGGCTCCACGCGGGCTCGCAGAGCGGTTATCCCGGTCACGCCTGCGCCCGTACTCGTGCTCCCTACGATCATAATCTCGCGGGCGGGTGTTCTTCGGCTCGGTATGACCCATCGGTTTCTTGGGCAGGGACGGCTTGTGGGCAGCTGGAGCCGGCTTTGGGGGATCGAGATCCATAGGCGTCGTGGTGGCTGGCGCGACGCCGTCGGGCTGTGTCGAGGCTTTGACGCGGGGGAAGACAAAGTCCGAATCTTTATCCTCCTGGAGGAGCTTGGCCTTCAAGGCTTCCACCTCGGCCAATTTGTGCCAGCGCTCGACGATGGGAGCCCTGGTGGCCTCGTCGTAGTACCCAGAGCGCTGCAGCCACATGATGGCATCTTGCTGCTCGCTGGAAGAGCCAGTAGAAGGTATGGCGATGGATACCATCTCGCTTTTGAGGGATGCTGCCTTGGGCACGGCATCGACCATTCTTGGGGCCCTGGGCGGCAGGCTGTCAGCTCCTGGCATTGCCAGGTGTTTGCCACGGGCCTTCTCCGTTGCGTCATTGTTACCCGGGCGCACATTGTTATTGCCCGCTGTCGACTTTGCAATCTGGGTTTGGCTGCGGTGCATTCGGCTGAGCGATGGGTTCCGGGCCCGACCGGCCGTATCTGTGTGCCGATCCCTCTGCTGAGCCAGATCGCGTGGGACGGAGTTGCCACTCTTTGGCTCTCTCTCATTCGTTTTGGAGCCCAAGCCCTTCGACCGATTTCCAGAGGGAGTCGAGGTCGCAGTTCTGTCTTGGAGTCCTCCGCCCGGCCACTGACGGCCATCTGGGTTGGGCGTGCTCATGGTACTGTGGCCATTGTGCTCATGACGATTAGCCATTCTGGGCGCCTGGCTTGTGTCCTGGGCCTGCTTTGGCCGCGGAGTCCTGGCAGTATCGGCCGCCTTCTCTGAGCTCGGTTGCCCGGCGGGAGATGTGACTTGGGCTTCAGTCGGCTGGTCTTTGCCGTTGGTAGATACGGTTCCCAGGGTCTCGTGTCTTCCCATCATATCTCCCTTGGCGGCTTCAATCTCGGCCACCAGGTTAACGATTTCTATTTCCGCCGAATCTTCGGCCGCCTGGTAGTTGCGAGGATCACGCGTGCTTGACGGACGCGTTGTCGTCGAGAAGGAGGCAACGGGAGAGCTTTCGTCGACACCAACTGGCGAAGCCTCGGCTGATTTCCGTCTATTTTTCTTGATACTCTCCTTCAGGGTAGCGGCTCGGGCTAGTAGCGACGACTGGGTTGCAGCTTGAGGTGCAGTCTCTGCGAGTGGCTGTGAGGAAGCCGTTGTGGGGTCGGCAAAACTTGCAGAGGCAGAGCTGCCCCGAGCGGGCAGCGATGAGCAGCTGGTTGAATGCTGCACCATGTTTCCTTGATATCTCTGCGACTGTAGGGCAGCTGTCAGACAAAGTACAAGTTACAATCACACCAGCGCAGAACATGCCAGCTTCCAAGGGAGAAGATGAGGCGGAATTTTGAGCGAGAACAGGAGATAGTGGGGAAAATAAAATCAGGACAAGTGAGGGCAGGGCAAGGGAAGATATATAGTGGGAGCTGCGGCCAGGCGTGGGGCTCTGCAAGAAGGGAAGTAAGGAAGGAAGGAGCAAAGGAGAAGAGTGGTAAAGAACGGGCTGGAACTTCCGGGACTTGTGGGGAGATGAAGCTTGACCCATTTCCAACCGCAGCGCAGTCCCCCAACAAACGCCACTGTGATGAGTCGCGCCGTTACCTTCGTCTTCGGCCGCACATTTGGTGGCTCTTGCCATTGTCCGAGGCCGCGCATGGCACGAGGGCACGAGGGAATATTCTCCGTCTGTTCCATGTCGGCGTAGTCGTGCGCGGGAGGTTGGATATGCGACTGGAGCCCAAACGAGGGTTCTACCAGTGACTCAGTCTGGGCGTCTCCGTAGAGCCATGGGATCGCAAAAGGATTAAAGAACGGAGGAAAGAAGTTCTGGTTGTTTCGCCACATGGCGACGAGGGAGCGGCCGGCCGATCTCCTGCCACGAGTATCGCGTGCGTGACGGTTATCGGCGGGTTGGCGTTTTGGCAGGCCAGCTGAGAACTGAGGTCCGCAGGGAGACCGTTTGTTGTCGTATGTGAAGGCACTGATAAGATAATAAGGCACCTCTAGGCACCAGCCAGATACGTGGGATGAATCCAAGAACAGAGGCGGCAGACCCTGTATCAGACGCAGGGAGACAGCTCAAGGCACACGCTTCCTATCCTGACCTGTCACTTTCATCTGTCAAATAGCAGCGATGTCTGCAAATTAGCGTCGCCGCTCATCATTGCCTGATTGGGCAGTCTCCCGCTCTCTTGTCGCACAAAGTGAGACCTGCAGCCAGATGCAGGCACCCGTGGCTATTATTCAGGGTGGTCCAAAATCCGTCGCTTTCGCGCTCCCTCCAGGCCTACCAGATATCTAATAATGCGTAGAGAATCGCGTCTTTTGAACAAATGCATGTAGAATTTATCTAGATGCATATAAAGATGCTAGTACCTAGAGATGGGTATCAACCACCAACAAGGTGGTTGGTTGGTCTACCTGGGATGAGGCTGAAAGAAAATTTCTCAGCCCCTGTCTATTCTGTTTTGGTAATGCTTGGTGTTGGGCTGAGCATACCCATGTCCAAAAACAGATTGTAAAAAGCAATAATGCGAGATTTCCGGGATTAGATCAACGAAGTTGACAGTTTGGTACTTATGCTGGAGGAAGAAACGACGAAAATAGCACGCCCTGAATGGCGGCGTACATGACCATGAACACGACGAATCCTTTCGCCAACCCTGTCGGCCTCCCGTCCTCACCCGCGAGGCGCTTTGCTAGCCACCAGTACCAGACAGGGTACGCGGAGGAAAGACGCGTGATTATCTGGACGTGATAGCTCGTCAGAGCCATGGTTGCCAGCAGCACTTGCGCGGCAGCTATGCTCCGCACAAGGCCATCATCGCCAGACTTGGCGGCGTCGTGGCTCTTGGCCTTCTTTCCCCTAGGCGGCGAGATCTCCCGGGATGCCCACAGAAAATCCCAGCCGGACTTTATAAGAATGAACAACACCGGAGCGGCAAGCACGAACAAGGGAAGATTCGACACAGTCCAGTAGCGGAACGGCCCGACACCCCTATTTTATGGTGTCAGTTCACCCGCGTGTCGAGTGGCGGCTCAGGCAGGCCGTAGCAGTCAGACTCACCAATACTCGCGCTGAACAAAGGAGTATATGCCGGGCAGCGTTTGGTCGCACCACGGACGAAGGGATCTTCCTGGTGCCCGCAAACAGTATCGTTGATACGCCACGGCCTGCGGGATGATAGAGCCGGCGGCGATGCAAAGCCCGCCCAGTCCCAGCACAACTAGCCGCCAAACCGTGGCCGCAGCGGGGCGGCGCAGGAAGGCAGAAGATTCGGAAACAAACGCAAAGGCGAACGGGACGCCGTTCAGGAGGCCATTCGACCGGAAGGTCGTGGCAAGGCCGAACAGGACTGCGGACGCCAGCGTAAGCCCATCGCGAGCTAGCACCGACCCAACCGACCCGGCACGGGCGGCCTTGGCGAACAGGAGCATGCCCGCAAACGAGAGTAGTGAAAACGAGGCCTCGGCGACCGGCGCGGACAAGAAGAGGCCGGCGGGGGAGAGCACGTGCAGGCAGGCCGCGGTTAGAGCGACGCTTGGTTGGTCATGCCAGACCAAGCTCCCGAGCCGGAGCAGCACTAGTGCCGAGAGAAGGTGCGACACATGAGCAACCAGGACGCCCACGAGCGCTGCTGCCGGAACGCCGCTCCAAGACCATCCCGAGGCTCTCAGCGCTGTCAAACGGCAGCAAGACAAGGAATAGGATGTACCCAGTCAGCTTACAGAACAAGAAAGCGGGACGGGCTCGATGCTAGCAAGCCTATGCTCTATGCCAAGATGATGCCAGACAATTGGCAAGCAAAGGGGAGGCACCGACACTTTGGACGAGCACGAGGGGCTGAAAGAGGAAAATAATACCTTTGACCACACATGAGATAACGCTAGGATGTCCGTAGCCAAAGGCCCACTCTTGCTCAAACACATAGCCGCGGTCCGCAGACTCTACGAAGTAGATAGCGTCCCAGCTGACAAGCCTAGTGAGAACAGCAGAGACGGCGGTCGTGCTGTGGTTGTTGAGGACGTCTCCACCGCGATCGGCAAGGAGAAGGCCCCCAGAGGTGTCATATGCCGGGCCGGCGATGGCACTGCCGACGGCAATCAGGAGGAGGGCTCCTTTCCAGGCCGCAAAGAGGCGGACGACGGTCGACACTGGTGACGGCACTTCGGGCATCCTTTTTTTTTTGGTTCCCCACTTTTTTTTTAGTGACTGCGTCTCGTAAGGACGATCTGCCCAACTGGCTGATGCCTAGGATTTTCTCCTGCTTGATGCTTGCGTGTGCTGCTGAGGACGAAGACGAATGCGGTTTCGTTTCAAATGCAGATCCAGCAGATCTATGAATGGGAATTGGATGGGTGATGGGTGGACGATTGGTTGGGGGCAGATTACATAATTCCGCGAATACCACTCAGCTCAGGGGCTTTGCATCTCTCCGACCGCTTGCCCCAGATTGTCTGTGTTGTTCATGGATTGATTTTCTTTTGATATCACAAGAGACACGATCACGAAGGTCGTCACCTGAGATTTGATCCTAACTTCTTCCGGGCTGCTTTTTGGCGGGCAGGCGCGCAACAAATCACTGCCTGCCAGCTGGCGGCGCACAAGGCATGACCGGGATCACCATGCCCCAGTAGCTTGGTGCGCAAAAGTACAACGGCATAGCCAGCCAGCTGGCCAGCTGGCACAATCTGCGGGGAAGTTGAATGCACGGGCGACACGAGTGTTGATCCATTGGGTCGGCCCTTTGATTCCGCGCATTTGGAAGCAACCGACCCCGTCCTGCTCTTTCTCGCATGCCCTTCGGGCTGCGACGAGGGTTCTAGACTGGTTGAGGTCGTAGTTAGTGACGCTCAACGGCAACCCACGGCCACAGGAGATGCGGCCAATGGAGCGGTTGACGCGGAGACGTGGTCGCTGGTGCCCTGTCCATATTCATTCACTAGCATGGCTGGACGGGATGGAACTTCCTTTCAGCTTCCATGCAAGCATGAGCGACACGAACACGATTGCGACTCTGAGCGATCCAAATTGGAGTCGCCTGATTGCCCGGAAAACCTGGGCTTCAAAACGTCCGAGAAGCGGGCTTGAGCAGGGCGTTAATTTCCCTGCCGGCCGAGCTAGCATCGAACCATTTGCCGAATGAGCATGCTGCGCCGAATCCAGAATAAAGGCTGATATTGATGGCTCCGCTTGGTTGGTTGGTGGTTCTGTCGTGGGTGTGCCAGCCTCCTCCTCTCACTGCAACCGTCATTTTCCCCAGCCATCAATGTTGGGGCGGCAGCGAGACATGGCAAGAATTTAGTGGCACACGTATTTACATACGAGACCCGCAAGGTGGATGTCGCGCCTTCGTCTCATCGGTCCAGGCACTCGCATTTGGAGGAAGACGTGCTGCTTATCCCGAGAGAGACGCCCGGGGGCCTTAGCAAGGGAAAAGTGCAAGCGTCACTGATCTATGAGAGTGACCCTGTCCGAGCTGAACGGGCAGGAGCTGCCGCATGAACGGCGACGATAGGGAATAAAGTTGGGACCAAGCGAAATCTGGGGGCTGGCGGTAGACTTTGGACGAAGCTGGAAAAGAGGGCAATGCCAACCGGGCATGCAATTGTGCATATAGCGAATGCATGGGCTTTGCATCTCATTGCCCGTCGCAACATGCTTGGTGGGCCGTCTCCGACAGATCGGCGTCCAAGATGTTGCTTCTGGGCTGGAGTGGCTGGTCCAATCCGCTCCATCTGCTCCTTTGGTTGAGGTGGTGCCATGGAACCATCGCCGGGAGCAAAAAAAGCAATGGGTGATTTCGGTTCCGCCGCGTCAGCTGGATTTTGCCAAGACCCTCCGCTCGGAGCGCCTCTCCTGCAGGCGCTTTATAGTCGTCCTCAGCCGCCGCCACGAGGCCGGGAGGTCGCGGTTGAGATCGTTTGATCATTTCCAGGCCGCGCGGTAGCAGCAGATCAAACCACCGCTTCCTGTCAATCTCACTGAGGATTCAGCCCTCGCCCTACCGTCAGGCCCTGCCAAGCAGCTACCTGGTATATCCATCCACCCGTCTCGCACACCACAACCGCAAACCGTACCGAGCCGCTCGCTCAATCCATCGCTGAAGCTGGGCCTGCAAACACTGCCACCGCTTCCCGGGTCGCTTACGGATCTCAAAACTCGCGGCTCAGGTACGTCAAGCACTGTTATTGCTATGGATCCCATCCTTTTCCTGAGCCCACCTTCCTCGTCGCCTCCCCCTCGCTGCTTCGCCTACACATGCCAATCCCCACCCCCAGCCGCGAGTGAGACCTCCTTGCCTGGGATCTGCGGGAACTGTGCCGGGCGCGGACCTTGCTGTTGTTGGCCAACCGCTTGGCTGTGAGTGCACGGCAAGGGACGGATCGTCCAAGCCTCCACGACCCAAGTTCCAAGCATTGGGGCTGAGGACAAAAAAAGCCGGCTCCGAAATTGGCAGCCCAGCAAGGTCGTCCTGCCATGTTTGGATGAGCGTGCTGCGTTTCGAGATGTGGCCGAGCTCGGGGTCCCCTAAAATGGCCCCCTTCCCCTCTGGCTGTGGCCCCTCTGTGCACCCTGGGCGCTTGGCCCAACCGCTTTGCGCCCTGCAGCTATTTGTGCTGCTGCATCCCCCGGCTGCGGCCAAAGAGGCGGTCTCGAAGCTAACGACGCTCCGCCTGTCAGTCCAGCGCATCACACGTCTGCGAGCCCATATCATCAGCCCACCAGTTCGTCTTGCGAACACCTCACCGCTGCTGTCGCCGTATTTCACTCCTCCACGAACTGCCTCATCCTTCTCTTGCCTCGGCCTACCTTCGCTAGTGGCCTCGTTATCTTTGGCTTTTGCAGCCTTATTCCTTGCGACCGCGTGCCCGTTCCTGACTTGCCTTTCACCGCCACCCGACACGAGATTCACGAGCAAACCCGAGAGGTGTTTCGACAAAAACGAGTCTGACGACGGTCCATCCGGCGCTTTTCTTGGCTTGGCTCATATATTGATCTTCCCTCCGCGCCTGGGCCCATAATTGCATTGTATATCTTCCGATTGGAGAGTTGTACCTGCCTACTCATACCCGCCAGTTTCTGTCCCTTTTTTTTTATTACCCACGGACGCCCAACCTTCATTTTCCCCGACTCGACGACAACGAATCAGCCTCCGTTGCCAGCCTCGTCGTTGGTCTCGCACACTCCTCCGCTTCCCTTTCAGGCTGGCTTCCTTCTATATCATCAGCACCGACGACCACGCCGACGACAACGGCGTTCTTTGCCCGCCCACCGCAAAATTTCGGCTCATCCCCTTAACGAACCGTAAGGCTTCGCTAAGCTCTTCTCGAACCGTCACGATCTTCTGTTGCAGCATGCTCGACATCGCATAGACGAAGAACAAGGATGTTTCTCCACTCAGGGGCCAGTCTCCACGGCCACGAATACTCGAACCGCCCGGCTCCAGGCGCGGGTCAGGTTCTCAACAGGCGCTCGCCGCTGCTCCGGTCCCCTTTTGCTGCACCGTTGGCCCGCAGCAACACGGCGCCTCCGTCGGCCCCCCAGTCCAGATACCCGCCGCCCCAGCCCGCCTGTCCGGCCCAGACCGCCCAGCCCCGGCAACAACCGCTCCAGTCATGCCTGCCTCAGAAGCCGTCCTCTCGCCTCCGCTGGTCGACAACCGAAGAACCCGTCGTTCGGTTCCAGGAGCCGCTCGAGGTTGCCGATGGAGTTTCCGAGAAGCACGATTCGGTCTTGGGTCCCCCGTCACCCGCAATAGTCAGCGAGGACGAGGGTTCCTGCTCCGAGGCCAGCGAGGTTGGTAGCGCTCAGGGCACCGGGAGGAGACGGAGGCGGCACAGGCCAAGGCTACCTCGCAAGAGCAGCGTCTTCTTCCTCGCGAAGCCCGCGCCCAAGCTGGTCAAGAAGCGCCTGATGAAGCAGCCGGTCAGGCCCAAGTTGCTCCTTCAGCTCCATCACCTGTCTGTCGACAAGCGTCCCACTCCGCTCTTGGACATTTTTCCGGCCTCCACTATCGCCGGCCCGGCCCTCGGCGGCCGCTTCGCCAAGCGTTTCCCGCGTGTCTTTGGCGTGACGGGTGACAGGAACGAATTGGGCTCCCAGGACGTCGTCCTTCTGCGAAGCGAAGAGTACTGCACGACGGCAGACTGCCAGGAGGGACCGGTGCCCGACGATGACGACGAGGAAGAGGGGGATAACCTGAACCGCAGGGAGCTTGTGGCCATACTCAGTCCTTTGAGGAGAGAAGACCGTACCGAGATCGTCTTGGACAATGGCAGCGTGTGGGTCGCCGCGCCGCTGGCCAACGGCTCCTTCGAGTTCACGCATACGGACGCGCACGGCGTCAACACAACCGCCCGCTGGGTGCGAAGAAGCCAGGTCAAGGTCACGGCCCCGGCCCCGACCGCCCCAGCTGCGAATGTTCACCCGTGCCCCGACAACAGCAGCCCATGGGCAACGAGCGTGGACGAGTACAAGTACACGTTCAGCATAATCGACCCGCTATCACGCCGCCACCCCATCATGGCCACACTAACCAAGAACACCCTAGATGTTCTCGAGAACTACACCACTGTTTCCTCTTCTTACGGAAAGTACCCGCCATCACGGTCCTTCGGCAACAGCCACAGCCACGGCGCGTCTTCGGACGAGGATGACGACGACGAGGACGGCGGCGCCCCGCTCCCGAAGCCGGAGCGGCAGAGCAAGCCCGTCGACGCTGCCACGCGCAATATCATTTCCATCACGGCCGTTTGGGTAACACTGCGCCTGGGAGGCATAATGCCGGCATCTACCGAGCGGACCATGTCCCTCCGCTCCGGCGCCGCATCACGTGCTCGCAACGGCAGCATCAGCGGAGGCCCGAAATCCCCTGTCAACGGCAGTAGTGCCACCTCCTCGGCGGCTGCCGGGAGGGAGGACACGGCCACTTCTGGGTCCCAAGCCCCGTCCATGGGCGGCGGTGGTGGCGCTTCTCTTCTTCCCCGTAGAGCGACGAGCACAGGCGCGGCGTTCATGCAGCGGCGCATGCAGACGTCGGACGCAAGCGACTCGGAGAGGGCGGTAGCCGGAGCGCCGTTGTCGTCCTCGGGGCTCCGGAGCAAGAGCCGGCGCGTGCTCAGCGGAGACTGGAACGTGTCCTGGAAGCGCGGCTCGACCCCGCAGCCCACGACGGCTACTGCAGCCGCCGCCCACATCGTCGGCATGTCCCCCGTGCCGCCGCCGTCGAGGGAGCCACAGTCATCGCGGAGAGACCACCACCAGTCTTCCACGTGGCCGATCTCGTCCTTCTCGGGCGGCGGCGGCGGCGGCGCCTCACTCCTCAGTGGCAGCAGCAGACCCGGCTCGGCGCAGCCCGTACCGGAGACTCGATCTGACAGACGCGCCCAGTCAGCCCTCTACGGGGCGCCGTCTCCCGCCGCCTTTGAAGCTGTCGGGCTTATCGGTCAGCAGCGCAGCCACGCGACTGCGTCGCCTGCGCTGGTAGATCCGAACGGTCCTGCCGGTGCGCTCGCCGCTCTGGAGGGCGGGATCGACGCCTCAGCCGCAGCAGGCGGTCCGCACGGCGCGGACAACGCCGTGCGGGCGGATAAGGGATGGAAGAGGGTCAGTGGCTGGATCCGCCGCTTTGGGCGCTAGGTGTGCTCTTGCGCCACTTCCGCCGCTTAAGGTGAAGCCCATCTATCTCCCTTGTAGAATATCTAGATGTCCCCGAGCTGTATTTCGTCTGTCTCTTCTTTGGGATACCCATGTAACGACAGCGATCCTTTTGCTTGAGCCATCCAACACCCATGTGTTTTTGGCCCGCCGTTGACATTTTGTCTTCCGTCTATCCCTCGTTGGGCGTGTTTTTTTGTTTCCACACACATCGAGACCACGATACCCTTCGCGAAGTATATACCACGTTCTACCATATTCATCTTTAGTATCAGCATTAGGCGCTTTAGGCGCTCGGATTCGTGTATACCGTTTATATTGTTCATAGTGGATGTCAATCAGACTCTCGGGTGCGGTTTTTGATTTGACTTTGCGGACTCTACCTGTCTGCTTCGACTTGCAACTGCCTAGCTGGTACCTTATCGATCCCGGATTCTGTGCTCTTTTCTTTTTTTTTCTTTTGTCAGTCCCATTCCCCAAGCCTTGTTGCGTGAAATACATATGCCGCTACTACTACCTATGCCGTGCGTGCCGAAGGCCTCCCGACGGCCACATATGCGCCCGGGCACCGGGATGTTGTGCTACCAACCCCCATGTCGCGGGTAGATGACACGTCGCTTGTGATCGCGGCAGCCGGGCGGGCGGAGCCCCTGCTATAACGGATCGCGTGGGACGCCGCCATGGAGGCTTGTTTCGTGGTGTTTGTTCCGAATTGCTTACGGGTTCCGATATACGGTACAGACAGGCTGCGAATAGATACATGCCAAAATTAACAGCTATTCGACGTTTGATACTACTCCGCGAGATGGCGGCCTGTCTCAGTCGCTATGATGAACTGCATGGAGCGCAAGGGCGAAGATATTCACCACATCTAGCCTTTGCAGTATGCAGCTGTGCGGCTCGGCTCTTGTGTCGTGTTTTCATATAGGTAGGTAGCCAGCTCCACGGATAAATAGACAATCTCCACAAGACCGCCTGTCTCCGGCTCGGCATCGATTCACCAACGCTGACTGCAGGATGATTATTCACGCCCCCTCCAACACGGTGCCAAGGAGATGGCTCGATGGATGCCCGCGCTGTTACAGCGATGTCAACTTATTCGGTTACTTGAGAAGCCGCTGCGCATAATATAACCATAAAAGCACGGGAAGCAACGGAGATCGAGAAGCAACTCGAGATTAACATTCAATGGCTAACGCCAACCAACAATTGGATGCCGATCCTTAATCCCCGAAGCGTGGATGGAAAAAAGACGGGCGGGATCTGGACTCGGCGCTTGTGGTGGGGCTGCCTCGATGAGCTGCCAGATGCCTTGTCGTCAGTGCGGGATGATGCGGATCTAGGCGTACTGCTCCATGATTCGCCGAGACGGCTGATAAGGCTTGAGCTACCTAGCTTCTAAACAGCACCAGGTGCTACTTCGCTCCAATAGGTGCTAGTGCCCGTGTATGGTGGGCTCCTCGCTGCTGGCTGTGGGGAAGGTGCCTGATGCTGGGCGGACCTGCCCGGACAGGGGTCTGAGTCTTCCATTGTGGTCTCAATGTATTTCGAGCCCGAGGCGGCGCCGCAAACCAAAGAAGCAAGCAATTTGACATCACACAGCCGACACCAGACGAGACCACAGCCAGTCGCCGATCAGCCTGCGCGACCAGCAGAATTGAATGCGACAGAGCACCCCGCAAGCACCCATTGCAGCATCCTTTGTCCCCGGCCGCTGTGCTTTTAAAGCCCCAGCTGCCCGCGCTTTCCCGGTCCTGCGCTTTTTCTTTGCGCCCTCTGCACCTTGCCTGTCCTCGAAGTCGGCAGCCGCTGCCCAGCACGGGAGAGCCTGTCAGATACCTACCTAACCTTGGACCAGCCCCGACCGCAGTGCCACGAGACTTCAGACTCCAGGCAAAACCCTGACCCGTCGCATTCGCCCCGTCATATCCCGACCCGCGCGGATCCCCAGAGGGCGCAGTTGTGAGAAAAGAGTCGGTGCCGGTGTTGCCTGCCCTGCAAAGCTGAGGTGCCTCCCCCCCAACCCGCGCTCCGAGTGCTCTGCCTTCGACCACCCACCATCTCTCCGACGACGGTACAACAACCCCCGGCCAGGCCGACTGCCCCACGCAAACACGTATCCCTCCCGACACGCGACGCAAAGGCGGGCAGACAAGGGCGGTGGTTTACCGTCGGATCCAAGCACGCAACACGGCACTCATCTCAGCCATCACGAACTTGGCCACACCCATTGCCTGCGTCGATTGCCTGCCTGCCTACCTAAACGAACAGGACCCCAATTCCCCTCGCGCTCTCCGACGGTCAGTTAAACATGATGCCAAATCCTCACATGTATGGCCACCACCAGTACACCCCGCAGGGGGACTCGGCCTGGATGCACCAGCAAAACACGCATCACCAGCACGCCGCCGCTGCCGCCCAGCAGCAGGCCGCGGCTGCAGCGGCCGCGGCCACGGCTGCCCAGCAGCAACACTATACCCGCATCGCGTCAGCGCACCCGACCGCCGCGCTGGCCTCGGCCTCGCACTCTGGCCAAGACGATGCCATGGGCCCTGGAATCAGTGAGGACAATCGGAGGACGCTGGCCTACATCGCCGACCTTCTTACCGAGAGCACCCGCGAGGCCGCCCTACTTGAGCTCAGCAAGAAGCGGGAGCAAGTACCGGAGCTGGCCCTGATTCTCTGGCACTCGTTTGGTAAGGCGCCTTACCTCTTTCCTGATATGCTGCCCACTCTGTCTTCCACAGACGAGAACACCTTCGCCGCCGTATCCGATCGGACTGGGAACGGGTACAGTCGGCGGTGGGATGCGCTCGGCTGTCTGACTCCCATATTTCAAGAGCCGCCTGCGTGATCTTGGAGGCTGACATTACGCCACGCATAGGTGTCATGACCTCTCTGCTGCAGGAAATCATCTCGGTCTACACGCTTCTCAACCCATCCCAGCTCACCGCCGCTGCCTCGAACCGGGTCTGCAACGCGCTTGCGCTGCTCCAGTGCGTCGCGTCGCACAACGAGACTCGGACGCTTTTTCTGAATGGTACATGAAACCCCTGGGGCCCGGGGCGGGGTCTGCTGTGCGGTGAAGGGCGTTACTGACACATCTACACAGCGCACATTCCGCTCTACCTCTACCCCTTCCTCAACACGACCTCCAAGTCTCGACCTTTTGAATACCTCCGCCTGACGTCTCTGGGCGTCATTGGCGCCCTGGTTAAGAACGACTCCTCCGAGGTCATCAACTTCCTCTTGACGACGGAGATTATTCCGCTTTGCCTTCGTATCATGGAGACAGGCTCGGAACTCAGCAAGACGGTGGCCATCTTCATCGTTCAAAAGATCCTGTTGGACGACAACGGCCTCAACTACATCTGCGCGACCTACGAGCGTTTCTACGCTGTGGGGACGGTGCTGAGCAACATGGTTGCGCAGCTGGTGGAGCAACAGACGGCTCGTTTGCTCAAGCATGTTGTTAGGTGCTTCCTGAGGTATGCTTCTCTCCTCTCTCCCCCTAGACCGACCCAGTCCGTGTCGACCGTTTCTGGTGTGCACACGGGATACTAATGGTATTTTTGCGTCCCTGCCGAATAGATTGAGCGACAATGCCCGTGCTCGTGAGGCACTTCGACAGTGCCTCCCCGACCCGCTGCGAGACGCGACGTTTTCCTCGGTGCTGCGCGATGATGCCGCCACTAAGAGGTGCCTTACCCAGCTGTTGATCAACCTCTCCGATAACGTCGTCGAGGCTGGCGGCGGACACCACGGACTCTGAGCGGGCTCCGTTTTTTCCAGAAACGGAGCAGCGAGCACAGGCGTATGTGGTCGTACTGACTGCCCCGACGTCACACGTCCCCCAGACCGGAGGGCAACACCTGCGTGTGTCGCTCCTGCGGCTGCGACCAGGGCCGACAGAGACGTATGCTTATAAGCACACAGTTTCTTTCCATAATCCACGGTATGAAACCGAAACCACAAGACCACGAACCTCTTTCCTTTGTTTTGTACACGCATTCATCAGCCACATCGCAAGCCGAAACGACAAAATACGCATACCCGGAAGTTTATGGAGTGTCCTTTTTTTTCCTTTTTTTTTCTATTTTTGGCCTTGCTGCTCTCCGTTGTATTTGATCTTATTTCATTTCCATCGGAAGAAGACGTACGACGGGCCAAGGCTTTCTGTCCATACCTTGCCTCAACCTGTCACTCGGAGGGTGCTCCGACCCTTGGCCTTTACGTACCTTTCCTCTATGGATGATGACTCTTTCACCTACTTGTCTGGTTGGGGGCTCAGGCACGGGGAGCCATTGGATTCTCTCGTCTCGGACCGGATCATATTTGTTGGTGTCTGGAGGCACGATGGGCCATGACTACTCATATACCTAGGGTATCATTGCCCAAGATGACGCCTGGGAGAGGGTCACGAGAGACGAGAGGAGGATATTGGGATCGGGTGCGCGAAAGGTTGACGGGCCTTTTGCATTTTCTTGGGAGGTGGGAATCGGTTTTACGTGCATGATCCTAGAGGTTATACCCTGGGGTGCGTTTCGCTTGCCGGCGTTGGACCCAGAACACGTGGGTGGACTGGGATGGAGGGACGGTAAAACTAGGAACCTATAGCGGCTGGCTGGCTCACAGGGCTCTACCTCAAAAAATGTATAATAGCAAAACCAAAAACTTGTCCTTACTAGTGTACATATTCCAAGGGCGCAGCGTGAGATATGAAGATGCTTCTCATGGTTGACCTGTCGCGGAATGCTCAGAGGTAGGTATCTACCTCAGATATCATGTTTACGAAAGCTCGTTCGGCCCCGCCACGCCTCCTGCCGGCGCCACGGGTGTGTCGATCAGCATATGTACAGTAGGCCGTCCCGTTTCACATCTACAATCTGCCTGTGTTGCGCTGTGCGAGCCGGCGAGGGCCTTTGGTGCGGGGCCCCCTCGCGCCATCGGGCCGGGCTAGACACGACCATCCACAAAGCCCGCCGAGACAGTTGCACAGAAGGTCGGAGGAGGGAGGAAGAGGGAAGGAAGGTGTCACGAGGGGGTAGGAATGCCTGCATAAAGGCGCGAGACTGCGGCGCTACCCTCTCCACGCTCCGCTTGGCGAAACCCAAGCCCTCATTGCTCGATGTGCACCCTGATAGATAGGTATGTAGCCCGATAGCTCGGCGGATGTTTCAATAGGTTGATAAGTCGGGCAGAGACAAGGACCCCGGCTGGCGGCGGCTGACTCGGAGCACACACGGAAAACGTGAGGCCGGGCAGCACGCCAAGCGCGCAAGCGCCTTCGAGGCACAGGTGTGGCATGGCATGGCACGGCATGGCATGGCATTCAATGCGCTTGATAGATGACTGAGTGCGCTGCGTGTGGCTTACTGGCCTGGTCCCGACGGGTGGGAATTTTTATTGGTAGAAAAATAACACAAAGGGTCAAATCTTGAGACGGACGGGCATCTATCCAGATCACAAATCACAATAGCCAAGCCCGCCACAGATGCACGAATATGTATGTAGTCGGTCGTGGGCCGAGTTTGTTTTGTCTGGTTCGGTTAGAGCTGGGACTGGGGTAAGCTGAGACCCGCTGGGGATCCAGACCGAGGGAGAACGTGGAAGCCATGGAGGTCAGACCCGGCCGGTCTGCTGCCCATCACCAACCAACCCCTGCGCGTTGGGAAGCGGTCAGGCGGCACTAGGATGGAGAGGGAGGGTCGGGTTTGAGGCTTGCACGTGGGCCAGCCGGGGGCGGGCGCCCAGCTTGCGCTAGCATGGGGAGGACAGAGCTGGAGGATTCAAGGGAGCGTCGCACCGCATCGGGCGGGTTGAGCTGAACGGGCTGCCGCAGGCGGGCAGGCAGAAACATTGGCCGGCTATTGATGGGATAATGTGTAGGCGAGCTGTTGCCGCTGATCCTACGGAGCTACCTACCAGGTACCTACCTATGTATGTGCCTCTACATGGTGTGGTGGTAACGGTGCCAGTGCATGTGTGATATGGGCAGTTTCGTGGCGGTTGGGACGCCTGTGCGCTGTTGTCCATCGACGTTCATCTGCAGGTGGCAGCAAACAGCGTCCAAGGATGATCCCAGACAGTGGGCAGCAAAGAAGACTAGACCCCTGCCACCTCTACCGTCCCTCTGGGCGCGGCCAAGGTGCAAAGACGAAATGAGCACTCGCAAGCCGGGAGGAGAGACCTTGTCATGTGCGTGGCAGCGAATGGCGAATTGGCTCTCAGATCTGGGAAGATTTGAGGGCGAACCGGCGGTCAAAGTGTCGATGCGATCCATACGAAGGTGGTGCTTGGGCGTGTGTCTGCCAACCGTGCGCGATCCATTCGTCCATCCCTCGGAACGGCGAACAAAAGGGTAAATCCAGGATGCCCACTATCTGTGTGTGCCCGATTTTGGGTGGCGACGCTTGTGGATGGCGTGCGAGGTGCATTGCAGGAAAACCGCCAACCTGCCTGCCTACTCCGCCCATCTTGTGAGCTGTCTTGCTGATATGTGTGTGTGTGTGTGTGTGTGTGTGTGTCTCATCTCATCTCATCTGTCGTGTCCAGACCATTGGAGAGAGACAGGGAGAGTACTGACGAACTAGCAGAGACCATGGACTTCAGGACAAGATTAAAAAAAGGAAAAAAAAAAAGAAACTTTAGGCTGGGTTTAGCTCATAAACATCAGGAAACAACACTTGACATCATTAGGGGTTTGTGGGGAGCAGCTGCCTCCCAACTAGGATCTTTTCCCTGGAGGAGCAACCCCAATGGACCCTTGTTTGGGATCGCCCCCAGGGTCGGAGCCAGTTCCAGTGAGCAAATCCACAAAGGACTGTGCGCTACGCGTCAACGCTCCCCGCCCAGCCGGGCACTCCTGGGGCGTTGTCAACTGACCAGACCAGTAATAAGAAGGAAGTTTCATTCCTTCCTCTTCTGCTATTGTTTCGTCTGACTGTGCCGCTTGTCGTCGGCACGCTCCTTATATTTTTCTTTTTCTCCTTCTCCTGGGTTGGTTTCGCTTCTTTTCTTCTCGGTTTCTTCTCTGCTCCGAGTTCAGGTGACTGAGCACACCTCCATCCAGGCAGGCCACCCACCCACATTTCGGCTTGGGTCGTCCCAACTGCCTGCAGCGCCCCGTGCTGCTGCCACTGGTGTGTGACGCGCCCGCGCGGTGCGGCGACGACGCAACAGCAACGCCGCCAAGCACCACCAAACACCAGCCACCAAATGGCTTCAACCGCCACGGTGACGGTCCTGTCGACCGTCACCGCGTTGGCGTCGTCGGCCACGCGTGCCCCGACCGCGGCCGCGGCCGCGCCCCAGGCCGGCGTGCTCGAGGGCTCCAACCCGGTCCATTACGACCCCAAGGACCCCATCATCCTGTTCATCGTGCAGGCGTCGATAATCATCATATTCTGCCGCCTGCTCTACTTCCCCCTGAAGTACTTCGGCCAGCCCAGGGTCATCTCCGAGGTCATTGGCGGCATCGTGCTGGGCCCCTCGGTCATGGCCCGCGTCCCGGGTTTTCAAAAGGCCATCTTCCCGGCAGAGTCCATGCCCGTGCTGTCCAACGTGGCCAACCTGGGTCTGATAATATTTATGTTCATCACTGCCCTGGAAGTTGGTGGGTTTTTTTTTTCTTTCTTCTTTTTTTGCGCGCCTCGTCCGTCTGTGGTTGTTATGCCTGGGTCCATGCTCCTCAGCATCTCTGACTGACCCCTGCAACGCAGATCTGAATCTGTTCATGCAGAACTGGAAGGTCGCCGTGAGCGTGTCCTTCGCCGGCCTGGTGCTGCCCTTCGGCCTGGGCTGCGCCATCGCCGTCGGCATCTACAACCAGTTCTCCAGCGACATGGTCACCAACGTCAACTTTGGCGTCTTTGCCCTCTTCGTCGGCACCGCCATCGCCATCACCGCCTTCCCCGTGCTCTGCCGCATCCTGACCGAGCTCAACCTGCTCGGCACGTCCGTCGGCGTCACCACCCTCGCCGCCGGCGTGGGTAACGACGTCGTCGGCTGGATCCTCCTCGCCCTCTGCGTCTCCCTCGTCAACAACGCCAGCGGCCTGGCCGCCCTCTGGGCCCTGCTCTGCTGTGTTGGCTGGATCCTGCTTCTCGTCTTTGCCGTGCGCCCTGCCTTCATCTGGATGTTGAAGCGGAGCGGGAGCCTGCAGGACGGGCCCTCGCCGGGCATGGTCACCGTGACCCTGCTGCTGGTCCTGTGCTCTTCATTCTTCACAGGTGAGTCGTGGTCTAAGTTTCTCGACCGAACACCGATGCCGTGTTTGCTTGGTTTACTCACCGCGAGAATCCCTCCAGGCATCATCGGAGTGCACCCCATCTTCGGTGGCTTCCTCGTGGGCCTGATATGTCCACACGAAGGCGGCTTCGCCATCAAGCTGACCCAGAAGATCGAGGATTTCGTCGGCGTCCTCTTCCTTCCCCTCTACTTTGCCCTCTCCGGGCTCAAGACCGACATCGGTCTGCTCAACGACGGCATCGTCTGGGCCTATGTCGTCGCCATCACCGTCCTGTCTTTCGCCGGCAAGATCATCGGCGGAACGCTGGCGGCGCGCTTCTGCGGACTCCTTTGGCGCGAGAGCGCCTCTATTGGTGTCCTGATGAGTTGCAAGGGTCTTGTGGAGCTTATTGTCCTGGTAAGGCGCTCCTGGTGATGCCTTGGCCGCCATCGCTCTCTCTTTGTTCCGACAGCGCTGACATGGGTATTTTGTTCTCGCCCCACAGAACATTGGTCTCCAGGCCGGCATTCTGTCGTCGCGGACCTTCACCATGTTTGTCATCATGGCTCTCATCACTACGGTGTCGACGACGCCGCTGACCAAGTGGCTATACCCGCCGTGGTACCAGAAGAAGCTGGAGCGCTGGAGGCGTGGAGAGATCGACTGGGACGGGAATCCCATCTACCCTGAAGCCAAGGGATCGATGGATCAGCTCGAGTCCACCAGCGTCCACCGCGTCCTGGTGCACCTCCGGCTCGACAGCCTGCCCAGCGTCTTCACCCTCATTGCTCTGCTTGGACGGACCACGGATCCGGAGTCGTCAAAGGCCAGCTCGCAGTCCGACGACAAGACATCGGGCGCCGAAGACGGCGCCTTGCAGCCGCAGACCAAGCCTTCCGTGGGACGCCGCCACCTCGAGGTGCACGGTCTTCGCATGTTGGAGCTGACGGACCGTACCTCGTCGGTCATGCAGGTGACGGAGGGCAACGACCTCTCCGAGAGCGACCCCGTTGTGAACGTGTTCCGGACATTCTCGCAGCTCCACGAGGTGGCGGTATCGGGCAAGGTCGCCATCGTCCCCACGCACACGTACGCCGAGACGCTTGCCGGCAAGGCTCACGATGTCGCGTCCGACCTCGTCGTGATACCGTGGAGCCACACGGGCTCGCTTGCCGAAGACCAGTTCTCGCCGCACTCGGTGTCGCAGCAGGACCGGTTCAACGACAGGAGCCACCTCGACTTTGTGAACGGCACGCTGCGCAACGCGTCGTGCAGCGCGGCCGTCTTCATCGACAACGGCTTCGGCGGCCCCGGGCCGGGCGCGGCCAAACCGCAGAGGCCCGGCCTGGTACGCAACGTCAGCCTGCTGTCCATGAGGAGCCAGCGCGAGACGGCGACGCTCTTCCTCATGGACCGCACGCACCACGTCTTCATGCCCTTCTTTGGCGGGTCCGACGACCGGACCGCGCTCCGGTTCGTGCTGCAGCTGGCCAAGAACCGGCTGGTGACCGTCACCGTCGCCAACATCAAGTGGCGCCCGCAGGCGGCGGCCGACGACAACTACCCCACCAGCCCCATCGACGACGACGACGAGGATGCGGCGGCGGCCAGGACGGCGAGCAACCTGGGCAGCATCGCCAAAGCCACGACCCCGCCGTCCGATGCGACCGGCAAGGCGGGCGCCGCCGTGCGCGAGGAGCAGCGCGCGGTCGAGACGAGGGCGGCGGGCCGCGCGGCAGACGAGACAGCCATCGCGGCGCTGCGGGCCCTGCTGGCCACGGCCGACGGCGGCGGCTTCGATGGCCGCGTCAGGCTCGACGACGTCGACAGCTCGGCCGACGCGGCGGTGCAGGAGGCGCTCGACCTCGCGGCAGCGGCGGCCACCACGCCCTCGGCCTCGGGCAAGGGCGGCCGCCGCAAGAACTCGGGCGACATCGTCGTCGTGGGGCGCAGGCACGTTGGCCTGCCCGGCGAGAAGAGGACCGTGCCTGCGGCCGACCAGCAGAACCACCAGGAGGACCTGAGGGGCACGCTTGGCCTGGTGGCCGAGCAGCTGATTGCCAACAGCCTCAAGGCCAGCCTGCTCGTCATGAAGGCGGCCGCCAGGCGCACCAACGGCGGCGGCAACAACCACCACCACGCTGGCGACAGTGCGGGCGTCGACAGCAGCGATGAGGCTGGGGGGAGCGGGACGCGGTAAAATCGCTCACATTTTTATTTTATTTTATTTGTCTCTTGGGCGGGCGGCCGGTTTCCTGTAGTTTCTAAGGTATACCAATTTGGGTGGATCCTCCAAGAGCAAGAGCATCATTTCACTTAAAAAGGTTCTTAGGTCTTAAATGTCTTTTCTTTTCCATACATAATGCAGTTGCATAATCTCATGTTCACCAAGATGACGATGTTGTTCGGGTTGCGCTTCTCCGATGTGGGGGCCCGTTTGAAAGCGAGAGTTACAAACGCGGCGGGACAGTGAACTTTGTGGATGCCAGCTTGGCTTTTGAAATAAGATAAGAAAGCAACCTGCACTCGACAAAACGAAACAAGACAGAGGCAAGGTATACAGACCTTTGGAATTCAATAATGGACCCAGGTATAAAAAGAGCTTCGAGGATACTAGTTGAGCAGCGCCGAGATCAACGTCCTTGGCATCGCGTGATGCTGCGTACACTATATGACCCCCGCAACGCCTCCTCACCGCCACCCGCAGACAACGTGGGAGAGTGGTTAATCCGTTGGCCTGCTATTGGGTGACCCAGCCGAGTAACAAAGCCAATGCCTTCGGGCGCGCGCGTTCGAATCGCGTCGTTGTCGTGCTTTTTGCATCTTGCCACGTTGCATTGCAGGGCAGTCATTTTTGCACCTAAACCTATCGTCGCCTGTCTGTCTTAGGCGGTCAGATAGATCTGCACTTCCGATGACGCTAGTCGGAATCCCATTGCCCTAACTTGCCACCTCTCATGACCTTTCTTCATATCGTTTTTATAAGTTTCGCATCCTTTCCCGTTCCTTTGCATCGTCCCGTTTCCTCGGTGTCTTCCTCCGGTGCAGGCTTCTATTCGCGGAAGTGCCATCCCACCCGCACCCCGTCCAACAGGATTTGCCGGAGATGAGCAAATCGTGGGGGCACCCGTCGTGTTTTACTCGGGAACAGCCGGTGCAGCAGCGGCGTCGCTGTGTGTCCATGCCGAGAAGTCTCCGGACAAGGGCAGTTTCGCGCGATTGGCTTTTTCTATACATCTGCCACGCGCGGATGGCGTGCAGGAGTCAGTTCCCAAACGTCCGAATAAGGTACGGCTCCCAAGATATGCTTTTCTCGACGGGGTTGCGAGTCGATTTTTATATTCTGGCCTGCTATAGTCATATCGGGATCGGTTTCGAAAACCACCGCCAAGGCGATGGGACGCAAGGGGGTGGGCTAGGTCTTGCCGAGGCGGCGGTCGCAAAAATCTGGCAGACCGCTTCTCCGCGGCCCAAAGACGCCAGCGGGCCATGTGGGTCCCCGGGAAAGCGGCTGCCCGGCCCTGATTGGCCCACAGCTGGGGGCCTTATCAACCCACGTCGTGGATATCAGGAGCCGCTCGTTCTGTTATCTGGCCATTGATCGGCGTCTTCGCCAGGGAACCGTCTTATATCCATTACATTACAATCGCCCGGACGCCGCCCTTCCTCTCTCTGTCCTTATCGGCCCATGGCCTGCGCCCGCCTGCGTGGCGCTCACGGGGCAGGCAGATCGGTCCGTCCGTTCAGGCCAAGCTTCCAAACTTTGCCGTGCCACATGCCTGCTCGGAAATCCCGACTTTTGGCTGACCTTTCGCCGCGGAGAAGTGTGGCAATCTCAGTCATCTCGAACTGTGTTTCTGTTCCACTCGCTCCGCCCTGGGCCAGAAGGGGCCCGTCCAGGGTATTTCCGGATGCTAAAGGTCGCCTCGCCCCCGCTGCTGGACACCTGCGGAACGTTTCTGCCGGAGATGCGTGGATCTGCCCCTTCTTTTCTTCGCCTTCCCGGTGATATCAGGAACGCGCGCGTGCGGCCAATTCCTAACCCATAGGCTCTGACGTACGCTAAACATGCGTTACGCCTCCGTATGCGGAAGCATGACTATCAACCCACCCCCTTCCGTTGCGTTTTTTATCCGCTCTACTTGGGTAGCCCCCTTATTAGACGGGCCCCGGTACTTCAGCCGCCCCTAAGAATCCAAAGCTGGTTTCTTTTCGTTTTCCCTATCTGAGCTCTTGTGATACCCCCATTCTTTGATCACACGATTTACACGGCTGTCCGGTAGACGGCGGCCGCCATCCGTTTGCAAACATTTATTTTGCTTGCTTGCTTCTTTTGGAAAATTGCATTACCACAAGCCCTCTAGAAATACACCACGTAGCTTGCGGCTACAGGCTGCTCCGGCGTCATGGCTGTCGGTAACGGTAATCGGACAAAGATCGTGGTGGTCGGCCTGGGTATGGTGGGCATTAGCTTCATCGAGAAGCTGCTCAAACTCGACGCCCGCTCTCGAGAGTACGACATAGTGGTCATCGGTGAGGAGCCATATCTGGCATACAACCGCGTCGGCCTTACCAGCTTTTTTGAGCATCGACAGGTCGACACTCTGTACCTGAACCCGAGGGAATGGGTGGGTTGTTTCTTCCTTGCCCCGTGAATCCACCGCATCTACTGGTTGCCATCCAAACAGGTTACTAACTACTGCCCTGCACTTGCAGTATGACGCCGTCGAGGACAATGCCTTGGGCTACCACCTAAACACTACAGTCACCGAGATCCAACCAGACAGGAAACGGGTGGTGTGCTCGGATGGCAAAGAGGTCTCATATGACATCCTGGTGCTCGCCACGGGATCCGACGCCGTGCTGCCAAAGCACACGCCGGGCCACGATGCCAACGGCGTCTTTGTCTACCGGACCATCGGCGACCTGGAGAGGCTGATTGCGTTTTCGGCGACGCGCAAGGGCACCACAGGGGCAGTCGTCGGCGGCGGCCTGCTCGGGCTGGAGGCGGCCAAGGCGATGCTGGACCTCGCGTGCTACGACAAGGTGACGGTCGTCGAGCGCAACAGCTGGGTGCTGAGCCGCCAGCTGGACGCCGACGCCGGCGCCATGGTGGTCGAGCAGGTGCGCGACCTGGGCGTCGACGTGCTCCTGAGCAAGCGCGTGGGCCGCATCGACGTGGACGCCGACAACAACGTCACGGGCGTGCAGTTCGAGGACGGCGAGCGCATGGAGTGCTCTACCATCTGCTTCGCTATCGGCGTGCGGCCGCGGGACTCGCTGGCCCGCGCGGCTGGCATCCGGTGCGCGGACCGCGGCGGCGGCATCGTCGTCGGCGACGACCTCGCCACCAGCGCGCCCGACATCTACGCCATCGGCGAGTGCGCCAGCTGGCAGAACCAGACCTTTGGCCTCATCGCGCCGGGCGTCGAGATGGCCGACGTGCTCTCGTTCAACCTGACGCAGGCGAAGCTGCACCAGCCGCGCGTCTACAAGCGGCCAGACCTCAGCACGAAACTAAAGCTGCTCGGGGTCGAAGTCGCAAGCTTTGGCGACTTCTTCGCAGACCGCGACGGGCCCCAGAGCCTGCCGCCAAAGGCCAGGCTGGCCGCCGCCCGCAAGGCCGCCGAGAGCGACGAGAGGCTGGCCAAGAAGGGCAGCGCGGCCGCGGTCAAGCGGCTGACCAACGGGCTCCCGCCAGCGCCCGTCAAGGCGCTCACGTACAGGGACCCTTTTACCAACGTGTACAAGAAGTACATATTCACCATGGACGGCAAGTACCTGCTGGGCGGCATGATGATCGGCGACACGCGCGACTACGTCAAGCTCGTGCCGCTCGTCAAGGGGCAAAAGGAGCTCGAAGTGCCGCCGAGCGAGCTGATGCTGGGCGCGGCCCGGGGCGGCGAGGGCGACGAGGGCGACGACCTGGACGACGACACGCAGATCTGCTCGTGCCACAACGTGACCAAGGGCGACGTGGTGGCCAAGGTCAAGGACGGCAGCTGCAAGAGCGTGGGCGAGGTCAAGTCGTGCACCAAGGCCGGCACGGGGTGCGGCGGCTGCATGCCGCTGGTGACGAGCATCTTCAACAAGACCATGAAGGACTTGGGCAACGAGGTCAAGAACAACCTGTGCCCGCACTTTGCCTACTCGCGCGCCGAGCTGTACCACATCGTCATGGCCAAGCGGCTGCGCACCTTTGCCGACGTGATGCGCGAGGCCGGCGTCGACGCCGACAGCGTGGGCTGCGAGGTGTGCAAGCCGTGCCTAGGCTCCATCTTCGCGTCGCTGTGGAACAAGCACGTCATGTCGAGCACGACGCACGGCCTGCAGGACACCAACGACCGCTTCCTAGGCAACATCCAGCGCAACGGCACCTTCAGCGTCGTGCCGCGCGTGTCGGCCGGCGAGATCACGCCCGACAAGCTCATCGCCATGGGCGAGGTCGCCCGCGACTACGGGCTGTACACCAAGATCACGGGCGGGCAGCGCATCGACCTCTTCGGCGCGCGCAAGCAGGATCTGCTCGACATCTGGCGGCGCCTGGTCGACGCGGGCATGGAGAGCGGGCACGCGTACGCCAAGTCGCTGCGCACCGTCAAGTCCTGCGTCGGCACGACGTGGTGCCGCTTCGGCGTGGGGGACAGCGTGGGGATGGCGGTGAGGCTCGAGGAGCGCTACAAGAGCATCCGGGCGCCGCACAAGATCAAGGGCGGCGTCAGCGGCTGCGTGCGCGAGTGCGCCGAGGCCCAGAGCAAGGACTTCGGCCTCATCGCCACCGACAAGGGCTTCAACATCTACGTGGCCGGCAACGGCGGCGCCAAGCCGCGGCACGCCGAGCTGCTGGCCAAGGACGTGCCCCCCACCGAGGTGGTGCCCATCCTGGACCGCTACCTCATGTTCTACATCCGCACCGCCGACAAGCTGCAGCGCACGGCGCGCTGGCTCGAGTCCCTGCCCGGCGGCATCAGCTACCTGCGCGACGTCGTCCTCCAAGACAAGCTGGGCATCAACGCGTCGCTCGAGGCGCAGATGCAGGAGCTGGTCGACAGCTTCTTCGACGAGTGGGCCGAGGCCATCAACGACCCGGCCGTGGCGGCCAAGTTCCGGCAGTTCGCAAACACGGAGGACGCCCTCGAGGGCACCGAGGTCGAGCTGGAGCGCGACCAGCCCCGCCCCGTGCACTGGGCCAAGGAGCCGGCGCGCGACGACTTCAAGGGCCTGCGGTCGCGCTGGTCCGAGACGTCGTGGCAGCCCGTCATCGAGGCCGCGCACTTTGCCGGCGCCGACGCCCTGCCCAACGGCCTCAGCGCCGCCATCAAGCGCGGCGACACCCAGCTGGCCCTGTGGCGCATCAAGGGGCGCTACTTTATGACGCAGCAGATGTGTCCGCACAAGCGCGCCTTCATCCTCTCCGACGGGCTGATCGGCGAGGACAACACGACGGCGCCGGCATCCACATGCGCTGCCGAGCCGAGCGGCAACGGCTCCCTCGGCGTCACCAACGGCGGCGCCAACGGCGTGAGCAGCAGCAACGACAACAATAACCACGACGACAACAGCACCAACACCAGCAGCGCATCGTCCGTCAACGGCAGCGCCGCCTCGACCGTCGCCAGCACCGCCACCTCCATCCCCAGCAGCCCAACAAGCACCGCCGCAAGCGTCCCCGGCGCCGGCGGCAGCTGCGACAAGAACAACAACGCGCCCTGGGTCTCGTGCCCGCACCACAAGCGCAACTTCGACCTGGCGAGCGGCGACTGCCGCAACGACGCCGAGCTGTCCGTCGCCACCTTCGAGGTCGAGGAGCGGCCCGACGGCCTGGTGTACGCGCGCCTGCCGCCCGTCGACGAGCTCGACGCGGCGCTGGGCACGTCGCGCTGGCGCGTCAAGAAGGGCGAGGCTGGTGGTGGTGGTGGTGCGGACGGCGCCCAACAACAACACCACTTTGCCGACCTGGACGAGAAGATCGCCTTCAAGGGCCTGCGCGCAAAGAAGCCCGGCGTCCGGCCCATGGCGTCCCTGCCCATGCGTAAGCCTGTTGAGCTCATGGCTGGGGGTGGAGGGTGCGGCTCAGCGCCGGACTGGTGAGGAGCTGTAGGGTGTGTATGTGGTGATGACTTGAGAAAAAAAAAATGAAAACAACATAATCTTACTTTTTCCTTTATCTTCAAGGCAAAACAAATTGGGAAGGGTTCAGGCGCGGTTTCCAAGCATGTGGGCAGATGACGGGCGTGAAACACGTTTGATAGACGCGTCTTTATTTAAGACGAATGAATGAATGCAATGGCTATGAATTTCCATTCCTCACACCGTCAGTAAATATGTTCGATACCAGCCCCCTCGCCCCTTTCCCGTCGTTTCCACCTCGCTCATCAAGGGCGCAAGTGTGGTCTATGGCTTGAACACCGGAAACTGCATCCCTGAAACATAAAGGTAAACCAGTCACAATACGGGAGGGATGAGAAGAAGTGAACTACACCTCTCTACAGAACATAAATACCACAATCAAAAATGGTGCTGCTTTATGCCGTCTAGCTCTCACCCAACGCCTCGGCGTGCTCGCTAGCAAAGAGACGAGCAGAGTTTGGCAACGCGCCCCATCCTCCCCACAGAAAGACAAGCGATAAGGTCGGGGAAACAAAGTAGAAGAAATACGTTTCCAAGGATTTTTCGGCACATGTTAGGAAAATGATGATACACATCAGCCCAAAATGGCTCGAACGATACAAGGGGATATCTAGCTGACCAATTATATACCGGAAGATAGAGTGAGAGAGAGAGAGAGAGAGGGAGGAGCAAAAGGTCACACAAGAGATCAAGGTTTTGAATTACCGAGACGGCAGACACTAAGCCAGAGTAAACCACCACGCTAAAGATAAAAAAATATCTGCAAAAAAAAATTCACCTCATGAAAACATGATCAGCACGTCTCCTCGTCCGAAGACGCGGAACCACCGGTCGACGACGGCGTACCGTCCTCGGCCACGCTTCCAGCCTCGCTCATGGTCCCATAGCCCGGGTCCATGTCCATGCCGACGGCCGACTTGGTGATGGCGAGACACCGCTGCACGACGGCCTGGCGCGTCTCGCGCGACAGCGCGCAGCGGTCGCTCTCGGCGCCCCCGATCCATATCCTGAGGGCGCCCGCGAGCCGCTCGATGGAGCCCGCGCACGTCTCGGACGCGACCGGGTGCGCGTCCAGCCTCAGGACGAGCCCAAACGCGGCCGCGAAGCCGAGCAGCGTCAGCCCGTCGGTCGAGCCGCGCAGGATCTTCTCCACCAGCTCCAGCGCCACCGGCTTGGGCTTGCGCGAGCTGAGGTGCGCGGCCACCATGGCGCAGTGGAGCGCCATCTTGGCGTCCGGGTCGGCGTCGATCGCCTTGGTCGCCGTCGCGGGGGAGTCGATCAGAGGGGGCACCACGCGGCTGTAGGCCGGGTACTTGTCCGGATTTGACGACGGCGCCATGGCCTCGAGGGCGGCCACGATGTTCGCTCCACGGTTCGCCTTGACCGTGAAAGCGCGCGCGACAAAGGCCCTGACCTGCGCGTTGGAGCCGACGGGAGCCACCTTGGTGGCGAGCGCGAGATCATCCTCGTTGACCCAGGTGGCCGACGGTCCCTGCTTGGATTCTCCCTCTCCCTTTTCGCCTGTCACAGCTGCGGCGCCGTCCAGGCTCGTGATCAGGACCTGGTGAAGAACGAGGCTGGACCACCATGCAGCGACGGCATCCATGGGCGATTTTATCGCCGGATCCTCAACCACGGCGTTCATACCGTCGATGTCAGCCGCCACATCGTGGGTCGTGGGGCGGTTCCAGGCAAGGTTGTGGGCTCTCTGCACCACGTCGTCGTTCAGCACGTCGTCGCACTCCTGCTCAAGCAGCACAGCGAGATGATCGGGGAGGCTGTCGTCCGAAGGCACCTGCTCCTGAGCCGACAGCCTTGGGGAGGACGACGGCGACGGAGTCTGGGACGACGCCTTGCTGAGCCTGTGAAGCTGCTTTGCCTGGTTCCAATTTGCTCGCGCCAGCTTGGCCGCCACGACGTTGTGCACACCGCCCCGGCCCAGCTGCCAAAGCAGCACCCGGATGTGCAGCGCCTTGAGCATCAGTCTGAGCGGCGTGTCTGGCAGAGTGCCCGAGGCCAGGAGCGTAAGCGTCAGTCTGCTCTCGTTGATCTCGACGTCGCCTCCGGCGAGTTGAGCGTCCAGAGCAATGGCCCACGCCTTGACCCGTGCTGCCTCCTGTTCCTCGGTCAGTCCGGTCAATGCCTGATATTGCTTAACGCCGATGGTGTTGCGCAGGCTCAGCTTCATCGTCTTTAGCATCAGCGCGGCGGCCTCGAGGATGAAATTGTGCCGAGGCACCCAGACCGTCTGGATAGCCGTAAGCCAGGCTTGCCGCCTGACGTGGATGGGCGAGGCGAGAGACGGAACGGCCGATAGGGACGCCCGGGTTTGCTGCCTCGTCTTTTGCGGCGTGGGCGCTGCCGCCGAGAAGAGGGCGGGCACGAAAACGTAGAGAAGCGAGCCGAAGAGCAGGAAAAGCTTGAGCGAAGACATGAGCTGCACGGCCGAGAAGGAGTAGCCGGCAACGCTGAAGTGTGATGTCGACACGAACGTGTTGATGAGTTGAATGGGGGCGGCAAAGAGACCACGGCCGTCGGGCGACTCGTTGCTCGTCTCGCTCTCCCGCACGGCTTCGACGATCAAGAGGCCAGCCAGGGAGCCGACCATCATCTTGCCGAAATAAGGAGCCGTCTGGCCCCAGCGACCCTGCTGGATCTGCTGCTGCTGCTGCTGTATTTGCTGCTGGCGCATCATGGCCGCGTTCTGCTGGTAGTTGGCCTGGGGCCCTATCGGGTAGGGTCGCCCGGCGGCCACCTGCGCCTGGATGATGCGCTTCATGTCTTCGGGCACCGGGATCATCCCGGGCGGGTCCTGCGCGCCGCCCGGCGTGGGCATGGGCGATCCCATGAAAGCCTGTGCGTCTTGAGGGAACTGGATCGGCGTCGGCGGCTGTTGCTGGAGTGGGCTCATGGTGCCGTTCAAGGCCCCGGCCATGAAGAGTTTCTCGAAGGCGCTGATGCGCTGCTGCATCGAGTCATTTTCGTGCATGAGCCGATTGTTCCGCTTTTCCAGATGCCGGATGTATTCGGTCGCCTTGCTGAGAACCTGAACAATTAAATCAAATTAGTGCGTGCGCCTGGTAAGTATTGGAACAGCAAATAGACATACTGTTGCCTTGTTTAGCTTGTGCGCGGGAGTCAGGCCATGCAGCTCTTCCCGATCCTCGGTCGTGTCCTCGCCTCTTGCGCTCTTGGACATGATCCTCAAGCTGGGCACACTGTCTCGCAGAGCCGCAATCTTGTCGTTCAGGTTCGTCCTATACCTCTTCTCGATCATGTTGTGTGCCGTCTTCTTGACGGGCTGCGCTCCGTCGTCGTCGTCGTCGTCGTCATCGTCGTCGGCCGAGGACTTGCGCTTGCGGCTGCTCGTCTTGGACGGCTCGGCGGCCTCGGGCGACGAGATGGACTCGCCCTTGTCCTTGTCGCTCGGGCTCGACTGCGGGCTGGGTTCGCTCTGGGGCGAGTGGTACTGCAGGTGGGCAGGCATGGCGATGTTCTTCAGCCGCTCCTGCTGGTCGGGCGTTAGGGTCTGGAGAAACTCAGGGGCCGGATTCGGACGGACGTGGCCGGCGGGGGCAGGAGGAATGATCAGCGGCTCGGCCTGCAGGTTGATGGGGCTGACGTCGGCGGGTGTGAGCTGCTGGTTCTGATTGCCCGGCTGCTGTGGAGGAAGGCCACGCTGGGGGAGCTGCTGCTGGTTGTGGTGGTGGTGGAGGTGGTGGTTGTGGGCGGTGAAGGGAGCACCGGGCTGCCACGACTGCCGGGCGGCGATCTGGGGTCGTTCTGCGGCGTAGAAGGTGTCGAAAGGGTTCACGCTCTCGTACACGTCGTCATAGGGAGGCGTGTCCTCGAAGGACGGCCAGGCGCCGTCGGCAGCTTGGTAGAAAGGGATGCCGGGGGCGGCTGTGCCGCTGGGGAGGCTCTGTGGGTTGGTGGTGGCTGCACCGACGGCTTGACCCGCGGCAGGACTGTTGCTGGTCCGGGACGAGCTGGCGTCGGGGTGACTTGGGTTGTGGTTTAGGTTGTGGTGATTGGAGTCGACGGCGGACGAGGGATCGTCGCTGCTGCCGAAGAAATCGGCAAGACCCGCGTCGTCCAGGCCTGCGGCGGCGGCAAACAGGTCCTCGTGGTCGGCCATGGTACGGTGGTGGTGCTGACGGGGCAGCTCGGGCTCATGCAGAGGTGGTTCGATGGCCCCTAACGCGGCACTGTCGACGCAGCCTGGTCCGATGGGCGATGGGAGGGGTCCGTCGGTCGGTCCCGCCAGCAGAGCAGAGCGATGAGTCGGGCTACCGCGGCCACCAGGAGAACTGCCGCTCAGCGGGCAGGGCAAGGATGCGGGCGCTCGCTATTGGTGAGCGGTAGCGTGCAGTCTGCGCGGAATCGTACGTTTCGCTAAGAGGCAACCTCAATCCAGCCCAGCGTTCGCGGTGGTCGAGGTCTGGTACTGCCCTGGCTCAGTTGGTTGCGGTTGTTCGGAAAAAGGTGGGAAGCGACGCAGCAGAGGCCTGGAGCAACGCAGCCGGATCAGCCCATTCTGGGGGGGCGATCAGGCCATCTGTCTCAGGTCCTCCGTTCTTGGCACCGAGCCCTCACGTGCAGGTGCCTTCCCTGGTTCGAGCGTCGCTATAATAGTTGCCGGGCGCTCGCCAGGCCCGCTCTTTCCCCGGGGAATGCGGCGCTGAAATTGTTATTTTTCTTTTCGGCCTGTCCGGTCTCTGCCGTCCTTTTCTTTCTTTCCTTTTTCTTCCCCCCTTTTCTTTCCTCAGCCCTTTTACGCGCCTGGGAGAGCGTTTGTCCCAGCGCCTATTGGGGCCTTTTAATCCAAATTTCAATGACGGTGCCCGCGCACAGTGTCTCACACCGCGGCGTTATTCGAAAATATTGACGCCGCTCATTGATCCGTTTTTGTGCCGCACCCACAACGCCGGCAGCCCCGTCTCGCTAGCTGAAGCCTCATCGCCGTGCTATTACCCTATTCGTACGAGTTCGTGCGCCTCCCTTTTGACAAGTGCGGCTAGAGGCTCCAGAGCTGAAGGCACGGGAGGCGACTGGGTTTGCGCGGACCCTTTGTGGTCTCCGAGACGTTCAAGGGGCAGACGGGGAGTGCGTCAATAGCGCTGGTAGCACCGTGGTCCGAGCTGCGTCTCGTTGACATCTGCCCGTCGTAAACTCAAACACAAGCAATTTTGCCTCGTTCCGACAACAATATGACATATTGTGTTTGGAGGATTTCTGTGGCATATCAAAATCAATTCATCTGCACGGTGCCTGTTTTTCAGCTGCATATCCCGAGCTTTCGTTTTCTTCCCGCACACAAACTCTTGCAAGCATTCATTCGTCGATTCCAGACTCTCGGCGTAGGTGCGGGAGAGCCAAATGGCCGTTCATCAGCACGTGCAACTAGCGTTGCGACCTATTCCGTCACTACCGAGCAGGCCGGCGCGGCGCATGTCACGTCCAGTTCCCGGCCGCTCGATCATAGAACATGCGGTAATGACGTCGCTCCTGCCGCCAAAGGCGCTTTTCGAGACTTGGCCTTTTGGCATGGAAGCACAGTTAGTCGACACCTCGATTAATTTTATCCCAAGCCGACAAGTCCGTGTACAGTTACGGTCACTTTTGCCTCAATCCTATGGCAGCAAAGATGGGTCAACCTCAAACCACCAAGGAATATGGAGTAGGTCACATCAAACGGAGGATTACAGTTCACCGGGTCGGATATAGACTCGGATGACATCTCGGGTTCCCACAGCCCTACAGGTCCAGTGGCCAAATGGCAAGGCGCTTGACTACGAATCAAGAGATTGCAGGTTCGATCCCTGCCTGGATCGACTACCCTGTGCTTTCACGCGGCCTGGAATGCTATGCACGTGGTTCACAGTTTCTTTTCTCCTTTTTTTTTTTTTTTTTTGAGCCTCAACAGCCAAAAGAGTCGTCATTCACATCCGCTTGTGCATGATATCTACTTAGTAGCTACCGGTCTCGTTATTTTCCAACCCTCATTGATTTCTATGCTCCTTTTTTATGGACCGGACAGACTGAGCGCGAACCGGTCCGGTAGCGAAGACACTAGAAAGCGAAACATGGGATGCACAAAACAGCGCACAGTCACGCATCACATGGACAAGAATCAACATCGCAAAATCGGATAAGGGAAGCTCAGCATGGAAACGTAACTATGTTGTTTGCGAGACGAGAGGCCCTCGTGTGCCGCTCTTCGCGGGATAACCTCCCGTCCCCAATACCCCATTCTAGTGAAAGACCCCCTAGACCTCAGATCCCAGCCATCCACCGCCCCTCCAGACCTATGGTGACAGTATTAAAGAAACACGAAAAGCAGGGTCCAAGACAGGGCGCAAGTGACGGCGTCCTCCACATAGGTGCTCGGAGCCATGCGAGAGTCATAAAAATGATATGAAAGAAAAAAAATGACAGCGAAAGAAAGTCGAGAAGAGAAAAGGAATGAAGCGAAAGCATTGGAGATGAAGGGTGAGAATGCTCTAGGTTGGATCTCCTTTTTCGGGTTCCGCCGATGTGAATGTTTTTCAATTTTTTTTTGTCGCCCTTTTCCCCCAAACTACCACATATCACTCTCGTTCTTGACCATCTCGAGCGTCGGGGTTTTGGGCTCGAGCTTCTTCATCCTCTTGCGGTCGGCCTTGGTCACGAGGCTGGGCGTCATGGGGATGACGGGCGAGAAGGGCTGGTAGGGCGAGTACGGCACGGCCGCCCCCGTGAAGGGCGTCCGCTGGCCGCCGGGCGACAGCGGGCCGGCGCGCTCAAACGTCGTCTCCTTGGTCGTGCGCGCGATTAGGCCCGGCGACGCGAGCGAGGGCTCGTAGGCCCGCAGCGGCAGGGCGCCGCCCGTGCGCACCGCCGACGGCGCGCCTGACCGCTGGAACGTCGCGCCCGGCTTGGGCGACGACGGCAGCGCCAGCAAGCCGGAGGGAAACCGCGTCATGTTGGGCTTGGGCGACGCGGGCAGGCCGACCAGGGGCGCGGTGGAGCGCTCCGACGTGGCCGACTGCGGGTCGACGTCGGCCGTGGCGCTCGACGCGTTGCGCGAGTGGTAGCTGTTCTGCTGCGCCGCCTCCCGCAGCGGCAGCTGCCTCTTGTAGTGGGGCACGTCGGCCGGCTGCCCGCCGAGCCTCTCGTCGATGCTCTGCGTGCTGTCGGGCGACATGTCGGGGGTCAGGGGCATCATCGTACGGCGCTGCTGCTGCTGGCCGTGGTGCGCCTGGTCGGTGGGTAGTGGCGGCGGCACGGGCGGGGCGTAATGCCTGGGCGGGATGGCCCGCATCTCCTCGCCGTCGGCCCGCGGAAAGGTGCCGGTCATGGGCGTCATCATGGGCGACGAGATTTCTACCCCCCGGACCTGCTGCTTTTTCCTGAGCGGCGACTTGAGCGCCGACAGGATCGACGCCGTCCTCGACTGGGGCTTGTCCTCCTTGGCCAGGTTCAGACTCGCCGGCTTGCTCTTCTCCTTCTTGGCCAACGTCGCGGTGCTGGACGTCGGCTGGGGCTCTTGTGGCGGTAGCCGGGCGGCGGGCATCGGCGGCGGCTCGAACTTGACGCCGGCCTCCTTGGCCGCCTCCTGCTCCATCACGAGCCGATACATGTCTTCCAGCTGTGATTGCGCCATTTGTCTGTCTGCTGCCACCACGTTCTGGTCTACCGAGAGGTCAACGCCGGGTGCGATTATGGTCGAGGTGGGCGAGGGTGCGTATGTATGGAACGACTGCTCTGTCCTGGTGGGACTGGCGAGGGCCGGATATGAAAAGTTTCTTGGGCTCTGCGCGGGAGCCGTCGGATATGGGTATTCCGGCTCGTTCGCGGGATAGGGGAATGCGGGGTCGGGAGCGGTGGCTGGGATGATGTCGTCAAATGAGGGTAGCTTCAGCTTCCCGTCGTCGTCCTCGAGCTCGTCTGCTGCGTCGAGACGCTTGCGTCTGGCCCTGGCGAGCGCGAGGAGGGCGGTGGCGACCAGCACCAGGCAGAGGGCGTACGAGCCGACTATGCCGCCGATCTGGGCCGGCAGGTAAACCTTATCCGAAAGAGCTCGAGTCGAGAGCGAGGGGTCGCGTGCTGGGGACGGCGGCGATGGTGCAGAGCTTACGGGTGCCGAGGCAACAACGACAAGACACAGGATAAGGCTTGAGGACGTTAAGGTTGGGAAGGCGAGTCGAGACAAAAGAGGGAAGTGCCGAGGAAGCATATGACGATATATACTGGAGGCGGAGGGTGTGTGCATGATTGAGGAAGGGGAGGGAGCAAATAAGCCGAAGTGAGGCGCGCTCTCACGGCAGTGGTCAGGCCGGCATCCCTTGTTCAACAAGTCGAAGATCGGCTTTGGAGTGGAAAAAGGGGTCGGGTAAAACGCTTGGTGCGTCGATGAGTGACGGGAGCCAGTGCAGATGCTGACGGCATAAGAGATGTGGCAGGCAGGTTCCGGGTCAAGGAGACCACGACTGGGTATATAGCGGCTGGTGATACCGTGATGCGGCGGCAGCTCTGCGCCCGGTGCGTCGAGGGGTGGGCCACGGCCATCAACAGCGCCAGGCCCAGCATTGGCCGGATCACATCCCATGGCTTGAGCAGGGCAGGAGGCAGCGCATAGCGGCCCGCTGTCCTCCTCCCATTGGGGTGCGCGAGAGTGCCAGAGCCCGCATTGGGGACCCGGTCGTGCCAGTCACATTACATGCGCCCCTGGGGGCTCTTTTTGCTCGCCAGTTGGGGCGGGAGGGCGGGATGGAGGGGCAGCGGTGTGCCGTGGTTGGACAGACGCCCGCAGCCAGCAGGGGTCTGTAAGCGCCCGCGATTTGGTGCACCTGCGTGTGATTGGCCGCCGATCGGTGGGGCCGTTGCCAATCCGCCCAAATTGCACCCTGGCAGTCACCCCGCCATCGCAATTTTCGGGTGCGCTCGACGTCTGATTGGCGAGCATCCCTGTTGAGCCACGGCGGCTTTCCCCTCCTCCGGCTGGCCGTCTGACCAGTCAGGCGGCTCGCCACACCTCCATCCGGTGACGCCTACTATGGAAAGCTTTTTCACACTGCGCTGCTTTCTCACTCGCTCATGCGTCGGCAAGGGGCAGGCTGCACGGCGCGAACAGTTGAGCGGGAAGGAAGGATGCCCGACGGATTGCCTCTTTGCGGGTTGGGGGCCCTCGAATCCTCGAGGACTCGCTTGTGCGTGCTGGATGACACCTACCCGGCCCCGCGGGCTCCCCGCGTCGTATCAACCCGCATTGTCTTGGACCCGACTGCCGGCATGCGAGCAAGATTCTCTTCTGCCGTTCTCAATGTTATGTTCTAGCCATCGTCCAGTCCATATTTACTGGGTTTCTTGAAAGCAAGTCCTGAGGTGGAGCAGTCTAATAGTGACGAGAATAGCTCGCCTAATGCCTGTTCCCTGGGGAGGTTGAGCTTAGTTCAACGCAGCCGATGGCGTGTCAGCATTAGCTCGCTGATTCACGCGCAACGTGCTCCAAGGTCGTCCCGTGCATTATCACCTCCATCACAACCAACTGCCGATCAGGAAAGTGGTGATGAAGCGCTAGGAAGGATTCGGATGACGCCCGCGGGCAAAATGTCACTAAATATAAAAAGGGATGATAAACGAGGAAAAGGATGTGACAACAAATGGGAGGTATGTAAACATGTGATGTGACAATTGGCCCCAACAACCATGCGAGAAGATCATGTCTTCTTTCGGGCAGCGGCAAAATGTACGTCACTGGGAGCCGCCCCGACGAGACCGGGCGGAGGCGTCTATTATATCCAAAACCAGACAGCATGGAAGGATCACCGACGGCACTGTCGGAGATGTGCGAGCAAATCGGACATGATCTACCAGCTGTTCTCGGACTTGCTATTCGGATTTGTTTGCCTGAGCTTCCGTGTCGTCGCCGTCTTCCGCCCTATTGATCACATATTTAAACCGCCTGATGTTTCCATCTGGTCTGAGGAGTCGAGTCTGGAGCGAAGTGATTATTAGAAAGACATCAGAAACATATTACATCCCGTAAACGCAAAAGTCAACCGTATAGCTTTCGGCATTCTAAAAATGAAGCTCTTTTCGCCGATCTTCTTCTGCCTGGGCCTCGCCTTTGCTGCCCCGCAGGTGTGTTCCTAGACAGGCATACAGTACCATGTTGAACCGTGGGTCCCTGTGCTAACGCTTAAACCAACCGTGGTATAGCTAGCGGATACTACCATTGCTGGTGAAGTTGTCCAGCGGGCGGACGGCTCCTTCTCTCTCAAGCCCCGCTTCGCAGACCTCGACCCGCGTCAGGGCCCTTGCCTCGAGTGCCCATGCTCCGGCTGGGACCCCAGCACTTGCTGCTGCCCCAAGTTCGAAAACTGCTGCAACCGCTGCGACTCTTGCAAATAAAGACGATGGAGCTGGAGCTGGTGCTGAAGGCTATTGATAGGTTGCGGTGGGACGAAGCCTACTTTGTTCTTGCATCTTCGGTGATAGCAACCCAACCACCTGCTGCGGAGATCCGCTAGCTTAGATCTCCTTGCCTCAATCCAAGGCCAACAGGCATTGGCTCGGGCGACTTTGTGTTTCGTTTTCCTGGCGGCTGCACTGGCGAGCTAACTGGCCGCCTCTTATCAGACGACGTGACTCTCAGGCGGCATAAAATTGCAAACGGGGTGAATTGGATCTTTACTGACCCGACTCACTTGAGTTTTTTTTTTCCTGTTGGTGGCTTGAGCGTCAGCAGATGTCACACAAGCAACGCACATACTCCGCAGTGAGAATCACATCGTCACACGTCACCTGTGTGACGAAGAGGGCGATTGGCCAGGCAAACGGCCTAGAATTGGCTCTGCAGCCGCTGCCCGACCTTCGCAGAACCTGCTTGCCCGGGCTGCATATGCAGGTTGAAGCTTTGGTTCTACGGACTTGGCAGGGTCATGTCTGTTCTTGAGCGAAGCTTGCCGTCGCGTCCCCACAGAAGTCACGTGCGTGGTCGCTCAGGCTCAGGGGCAGGAGCCTGTCACATGACTTCGCGGTCCATCGGCGCAATGGCGCTGTTTACCCTGGCTGCCGTCGCGACACTCTGACGCGAAATAATGCCAGCCGTTTTTAGCCGCGCCGTGATGGATATGTGCCGGGCCGTGCTTCTAGAATTGGCTTGCAGAATCGAAAGAACCTCCTCCCAGCGTATCCCCGATTGGACACTCGCTCTCTCCTGACCTTCGACGTCCCATGATTTAGCCGGGGCGCTCGTCGACGACCATGGCGGACGCGTCGAGACGCACCTCGATCCTCAGGTCGCTGAACTCCGCCCAGCGCCGAGCAGTCAGCTCCAATGCTTCGACCGTCGCGATCTTGGCCGGCCCGGGCAGCGGCAAGACGCACACCCTGACCTCACGCGTCGTCTGGCTCGTCGACATCGTGCGCTATCGACCCCAAGATGTTATCGTCGCCACCTTCACCGTCAAGGCCGCGCGCGAGATGGGGGAGCGGATTGACAAGGCTATCGGCGCCGAGAGGGGCAAAAAGATCGTCCTGGGGACCTTCCACAGCATTTCCCGCAGATATCTTGCCACCTACGGAAAGAAGATCGGGCTGGACCAGAAGTTCAGCATCGCCGACGACTCTGACTCGCGCGCCGTCATTAGCCGCATCTGCAAGCGTCTTAACCTGGGGATCGATCCGGCCATGGCTCGCGGCTGGATTAGCAAGAAGAAGTCGAGGGCTAGGGACGAGGTCCCGCCGCCACAGAAACCGGGGGCGGCCAAGAGCCAGAACAACCAGCAGCTGGAGACGTGCTACCAGGAATACCAGGACCATCTCGCCCGGTCCAATCTGCTGGACTACGACGACCTGCTGGTAAAGTGTGTCGAACTTTTGCGCGCCGCTCCCGAGTGCGTCTCGAACGTGCAGGCCGTCCTGATTGACGAATATCAGGACACCAATGGGATCCAGTACGAGCTCATGAAGCTCCTCGCACAAGGCCGCCAGACCATCACCGTCGTTGGCGACCCCGACCAGAGCATCTACGGGTGGCGCTCGGCTGATATTAGAAATCTCAGCCGAATGTTTGCCGATTTCCCAGCCACCGACAAGGTCGCGCTTGAGGAGAACTATAGATCCTCGGAGCGCATCCTCGCAACATCCCTCAAGGTCATCCAGCAGGACGAGAAGAGGTTCGACAAGGCTCTCAAGGCCGTCCACGTCCGGGGGACTAAACCAGTCCTGCGGAAGCTCAGATCATCCTCCCAGGAGGCGGAGTGGATAGTGTCCGAGCTCAAGAGGATACTGCTACTCTCGGGGAACTTGATGACACATGACGACGTCGCCATTCTCCTTCGGTCGGCCTCGCTATCGAGGCATATCGAAAGTGCGCTGGGGAAGGCCGGGATCCCATATAAGATGGCCGGTGTGTTCAAGTTCTATGAAAGAGCCGAGATCAAAATCGTGCTCGACTATTTGCGGGTCATCAACCAACCTGACGCCAACGACGCCCTTGCGAGGATAATAAACGTCCCAAAACGAGGGGCTGGGGACGCGACCATCAAGGCCTTGCTGGAGGAGGCCGAAAAATCTTCACAGAGCCTGTGGAGCTTGCTTCACAAGCACTGCACAGGTCACCGCTTGGCAAGAACCAACATCCGAAAGCAAGTCGAGCAGAATCTGACCAGCGGGCTCATACGACTAGTGTTGGACATGCGGAAACGCGTGAAAGCTGCCACTCCTGAGCAGCCCTTTGGAATGCTCGACATCATCGGCCAGGTTCTGTCCCGGTTGAACTTTGAGCAGTACCTGAAGGACACGTACAACGACGAGTGGGAGGGCCGCTGGGCGAACGTGCAGGAGTTGGCCAACATGGCGACCGACTTTACGAAGGAGGCCGAAGCGGATGAGAGCCTTCCGGAGATTGATGGGGTCGAGCAGGCTCCCGAAAAGGATATCCTCGCCAAGTTTTTAGCCAACGTCTCTCTCGCGACGGATGTGCAGAAGGGCGACTCGGACCACTCCAAGCCCATGGTCACCGTCTCGACCATCCACGCCGCCAAGGGCCTCGAATGGCCCGTGGTGTTCATCCCGGCCGTGTACAACGGCAGCATACCGCACTCGCGGTCAGAAGACGGCGATGAGGAGCGACGCCTTTTGTACGTCGCCATGACCCGGGCGAAGGCTCTGCTGTATCTCAGCCGTCCGCTCTTTGGAGGGTATGGCAGCGGCGAGAGGGTGGAACTGTCGTCGTTTATCAGCGGAGTCGAGAACTATTTTGCGAAGCATGGTCCGGCCTTTGACGGCAGCGTGGTCGAGGAGATTGGGCGCATCCTGGGGAGAAAACCGCCGACCCAGGACCAGATATTCGAATCGCTGAAGCCATTCGAGGTGTCGATGGATGACGACATGTTTCCCGTCGATCCTGAGCAGCACGACCGCGACTCGGGGTTGAGCCGGACTGGGTCCTGGGCAGATGGCCCTGGAGAAAGAGGTCCGCGTGTCAAACGGGCCCGACATTCTGCCGGCGCCGGGCTGGAACAGCAGGATCAACAGCAATGGGGCCAAAACATCGGCTTCACAACCACAATGGACCAGTCAGCAGGGTTCACGATGGCTAGTTTCCCTGGATTCGTCACGGCCGGGAGTCATCACGCTGCTGCTCCGCCGGTGCCGGTGCCGCAAAATAACAAGAACGTCGCGGCGCCAACTGCCGGTCGTCAGCCAGACCAACGGAACCTGACCAGCTTTGTCCGCGGCGGGGCGAACGGACAGGCCAAGACCGACCCCAGAGTGCCGCCACCCGCAGCAGCGGCAGCCCGGCCAAGCTTTGCGAGACCCGGCGCCTCTGTACGCCCTGGGGCGCAACCCCACGCCCCGGGAGCTGGCCGGCAGACGGCACGCCAGCCGCAGCCCGCGGCCGGTGCGCGACCAGCGATAGCGCCCGAACTTGCGAACCACAGACTCGGAGGTGGCAATAGAACCGCCCCGATGCCGCGGCCGGGCGCAGCGAAGCGCGACCACGCAGCCACAACCCGATACTCGCACTTCTCCAGCTCGCCCACAAAGGGTGCTGCGGGCGAGGGTGGCGAACCGCCGCCGCCCCAGAGCGTGCAGGCGGCGTCTTGCTTCCACACGACCACATGTTCGCTGCCGAGCGGCGTGCCGATCAGCATCAAGAACAGCTACAAGAGGCCGATGGGGGCGCCACGGGTCAGCACGGGATCGCTGGACCGGCTGCGAAAGCCGTTTAAGCCGTTGACCATCAACCGGTCTTCCTGATGGACTTTACAAGGGTTCTGTGTCAGGGTGATGACAGCGGTTGGCTTTGTTGTCCACGATGCTGGTTATGGGCAGATGATTTGATGTTCTAATTAAGCGCTCCCTAGACCACCTGTATTACATAGATCCTAGACAAGGAATGCTAGAAATTTACGTGTAAAAGAAGCAACTGCACCGCCCAGATTATGGAGGCTCTGCCACTCATCACAGTTGAATCATCATAAATCCCGGGCCGAAACGTCTAGGGCTCACAACCGGACCGCTCGATTTTGAATCTTCCGCTCCGACCTAAAATCGACCCTTTATTTCAACGCACGACTGTACAATTAATTCCTTTTTACGACTCCTACAAGAATTTGACACATGTGTACGCAGAAGCAGCGGATTGCGCCGGTATTTTTTTTTTCGGTAATATTTCGTGCTGGTGCAACCCTTTACACCTCCAGATTCATCCGGAAAGCCTATCCCTGAGGGAAGTTTCATCAACGGAGTAGAAGGAATTGAGGTGATACCCTTGTCTTCCCACTGTACATACATACCTTCACGGACGCCGCGAACACCAGACGGGAAGAGGAAAAAACAATCTCGCAAGTAGGTAGGTACATATTACAAGAGTAATTTTGTTCTCCTTAACCCATCGCCACCACATTCGGCCTAGGTGCGTCTTCTCACATGCCTTCGGGCGACGTGCCGAACGGCGCCATCCCGCCGTCCAGGAGACCCATAATGTCCCTGCTGCCGGCGAACCAGTCTCCCAGGCTGAAGTCGATGGCCCCTATCGACTGGTGCTGGTGGTCGTGCGGGTCCATGGGCAGGCCGTCGGCGCCGGGCCAGCCAGCGCCCTGCTGGTGCTGGTTGTGTTGGTGGGGATGATGTTGGGCGGAGACGTCGGGCTGCATGAGCCCCAGGGCGCCGAGGCAGACGTCGAACTCGCCGATCTGCATCATGTCCTGGTCCTCGTACTTGGCGCTGTCGATTTGCTGGTGCTGCTGGTTTTGTTGTTGTTGTTGTTGTTGTTGCTGCTGCTGCTGCTGCTGCTGGTGACGGCTCTTGGCCTCGAGGTAGGTGGTGGCGACGTTGCAGAACACGTGGCAGAGGCGCTGCAGCTTCCGGACCTGGTCCGAGATGCGGCTGGCGGGCAGGAGCGAGTCGGCAAAGTCGCGGATGCGGGCCAGGTCCTCGGCGGACGAGGTGGCGATGGTCTGGCAGAAGAGCACAAAGAAGGGCGCGAACGGCGTCAGGATGATGGACCAGTGGATGTAGGCCACCTGCAGCTCCAGGTTGGTGGCGCTCGCCGCGACGCAGGCCTGGTGCATCTGCATGACGCGCCGGGCCGCGTCCAGGCACTCGTCGCAGAAGCTGTTGGGCGAGCCCTCGGGCGCGGGCATGGCGCGGGTGATCATGGTGAGCGTCGTGTAGCACGTGATCTCGTCGCCGATGAGCGCCAGGTCTAGCGAGTCCTGGTATTGCGTCGTCGGCTTGAACTCCTCCGTAATGATGCTGCGCGCCTTCCTGGCGTCCTCCATGATCACTTCGAGCTCCCGGCTCAGCCGCCGCGCGCATTCCACTATCTGGCTCCGCGGCTTGGTCGAGGCGCGCGGACTATATCTACGCGATGATAAAAGACTGGTCGTCAGCGCCTCCGTCCGGCGCAAGGGGAGGAAGAGACGGCGGAGAGAAAGACTTACAAAAGCTCGTAGAGGTTGGCCTGGATGTCGGCAAGCTTGACCGACAGGCCTAGCAAACTCGACCACGGCCCAGCGGTGTTGTCGATGTTCCGGGATATTGTGACCTCGTCCAGTCGAATCACGGACGAGTACCCCAGCCGAAGAGCGAGCGCGTTCTCCAGCACATATACGTACCAAAACACAAGCGCCTTGAGGTTCCTCGACTGCGGCTCTTCTTTCCTCATGACCTCCTGCCGGTGGTAGCCAAGGGTTTGGCACATGCGTGCGGCCGTGGTTATCAAGTTCCACGCCAGCGCTGGTCTGCAGTTGTGGCCGATGGTGTGAACGGTCTAGTTGGGCAGCTGGCAAAGTCAGATACGACATCGAGCCGTGCGTGCCTCGAGAACGGGGCTCTAGGAACTGACACCTATGAGAAGTGCCTTGATGTTTTGCGGCGTGGCTGGCAGGCACAGCGGGAGGCGGAAGAAGGCGGCTTCGAGGTTCTCCTGGCACAGCTCTTCGTAGCCCTGGTACTCCTGCCTGAGTGAAGGGTTGTCCGTGGCGTAGCTCTCCTCGGCAAAGATGTGGTAAAGCCCAGCGTTGACGATGATGAACGTCGCCTCGGTGAAGTCGTCGGCGTTGAAGTAGACGTTTCTGCACATCTCAACGAACTCGTCGTTTTCTATGAACGGAAGGTCACTTTCCAGGATGTTGGAGGAAGAATCTGGTGTGCAACGTGTGTTGGCATGGTGAGTTATGAAGCTCCCGGAGCACCAATCGAATGCTGCCAAGGTCTCAGCAAGAGCTCCGAGGGAGAGTCACGAACCTTTGATTTGCCGCAACAGCCCCAGCACGGTGGCCATGGGCGGCATCTGCAGATTTTGCATGGTGCTTGCCTGAGACTTTGACTGGCTGCTGCCTCTGGGCCCCAGCTCCGAGGCCGAAGCGTGATCCCTCTGCATGGCCACGATCTGACGCAGCGACGCCAGGGCATCGTGCATCCTGGGGTTGCCGTCGTCGTGCACGGGCGTCATCCCGACCGCATTTTCGAAAAACTCGCCGGCAAATGTGGACTGCGCCGTTAGTGAAGAGCCGCCCTCATACGTGGCCGGCAGGTCAGGCTCCAGGGGCGAGCTGGGCTGGCTTCCGGGTGTTTTGGTGGAAGCGGTTGCAGAAGGCGCGGTCCTGATGCTGAACTCGGTCGTGATGGGGGTTGAACGGTGCTGACAGACACGATCGGGCTGGCGGTCCCTCCTGAGCAGCTCCTCGATCGCCCCCAGCCTCTCCTCGATGCGATCTATCTTCCTCTCACTGCGGCGCGGTTAGACTCTAGGGGCGTGGGAAGTGAGTGCTGGGTGCTTGGTGAGGCTACGAACTATTGGGTTGATATGAGGACCCGTTGGCCACCAACAACACTCCTGCGCCCCAGGCCGGTTGTGGTGCAGTTCCGCGAGGCTGTACGACAGTTGGCACATGGCGATTGTCTATCACAGCGGATCTAGAAGCGAAGAGGGCTCTTGGGTCAGTCCATGTCTCCGTCTCTAAGGCCGTCATGGGAAGAGTTATGGTTGCCACCTTGGCGGGCGGCTGGCGGGGGCCAATGCGAACAAACAAGGGATGCACGCCATAACATGCACGTTATACCCTCTCTTAAAAGGAAACTGCTTAATGGATAAGGGACTCACTTTTCGAGAGCGGCATTGGTCGCACTATATGGCGTTCGATGCTGCGTATTAGTCCATGAAAGCTCGTCGCAGATCCGGAATGGGGCGGGTGCGTGGTTTGTAGGGCTGGGGGTCGCTCCAGGTTACGTGCCGCCCGAGAAAATGACTCGCCGCCAGAGGCGGCGTCTGGCATCCAGGGCTGGTGCTGGTGGTGATCCATGGCCGAGGGGCGGCAGTGCAATCGAGGGTGGGCGATGGCGCTGGGTGGGCGGATGGGCGGGTGTTTTGTCTCAGCCGTAGGGCGGCGAAAATCCGGAGCGAGGCATTGCTGGCACGAGGCACCGGCTCTTTTCAGGACTGGACGATTCGCAGTGGACAGCTTTGAGATGTGGCTACATGGCGATGCTAGGGCTGTGGAAACGCCCAGACGATTGGCCAAGACGTGGCTGAGTATTTCGCCAACCTTATTCCCAAAATGGCACAAAAATGGAGGGGTCCGCGTTGATGGACATGGCATCGGGTCCCGACCAGCCCGCACGCTTCGTGTCCGCCGCCACGGGCGCTCACTGTGCACTCCGGCGCAGCTTCTTCCTTCCCACGGTCATTTTCTCCAAGGCTGGGCGAGGTGGGGGGTTTGAAGGGCCCAATGACAAAACAAGCCATACCAGCGACGTGCGCTGAATGGAGGGAACCTCACGGCGTTGGCAGCAGGCGTTCCGTGGGGCGTGCTCGGTCATCAGGAGTGATGGCAACGAAATACGCGTTCACCGTTTAAATGGTCTGTGCTCAACGATATTTCGATACCTGGTCCGGCTCACCGTCTCTATGCAATCCGGATGTAGCATCCTAACACCAGCCTTCCGCTAGTGGCCCCAAATTATGCCGAACATGACCGTCAGACATGTTAGCTTGTTAGCTTCCAGCCGTAAGCGGAGTCGAGAATAACGAGAAACGAAAGAAGGCAGAAGTGGTTGAAGGTTGAAAAACGTATAAATAGGAGGCATATGAGGCTCTTGCTGTTGCTGTAAAATGTGATTCAATGCCTCACAGTCAAACGCTCCCACGGAATCCACGGAAGCACCACCATCGGCGGCAAGTTTGAAGGTCCGATTATCATCGGAACCAATCACCTCCCATCGTCCCAGCGCAACCTCCTACTCCCAAATCGGGTAGATCCCCGCGACGCACGGTCAACGGCCCGATAGCATACAATGGCGCCCGTCGTATCCCGCCAGGCCCTCCTCCGCCTCTCAGTCTCAGTGAGGCCTCCCCAGATTGTCAACAGAGTCAACAACCGTGCGGCCGCTGCAACCAGCCCGCAAAATTATGGACACGGCCGCGCGTTTTCATCCACTGTGAGAGCGCCCGCCATGGGCCAGCACCAACAGCAGCACCAGCTCGGCCGCAACGGTGGCATGCCCGCGGGAGACGGTGTCGAGATCCCGGCCTTCAGCCTCAAGCAGCTCGGCCTTAACCCGCGCATGCGTTACGCCGTGGTCGCACTTCTCCTGACGGCGGGTTTCATCGAGGGTGCGGCCTGGGTTCACTTCTGGCCCAGGGTCTTTGGCAACTCGGACGAGGCAAAGGAGAACGAGCGATCCTAGTTCTCTCGGGGAGATAGGGAAAGAAATTTCTCCGGGGGTTTTGGTTTCCCCACTGCGAGTAGGTGAATTTTCGGGAGATCGGGGCTGCCACCGCCGCGTCGACAGGCGGTGGTGCGGTGCCCCAATTCTTTGCTTCTCACAAGTATGTAGAGAGAGTCCGCTGTTTAAAGTATTTTATCGTGCTAGGGTGTTTGGACAGGGTTTGACGGTACCAGGTAGACGGAATGATAAACACGCCACTTCCGCATGCTAGACGCGATGCATGGAAATCACCAAGCTTTGCCTTTACCAACTCGACCCCGTACCCAGCATCGTAGGATGGGGCTCGTGCAAGGGCTGTTTGGCCATCGGTCAAAATGACAGTCCCCAGCCTGTCCGCTCAGTCCCAACGCCCGCATTTTGTCGGCGGCCCAAGTCCCGGTCTCTCGGTTGCAGCAAGCCCGACGGGTGTAGCATTGATGCTGAAGTGGAAGGTCCCATCTGCGATTTGTGGGCCTGTGATATCGACCATAGGCGCTGGCGCCCCTCGAAGATGCGGGGAGGCTGGCCATTGATGGAACTCAACCCCGGACGTGGCTGCTGGCCGCGCCTTCTGAGGGGTTCGGGCTAATTTCGCCCTTCGAATTTTCACGCTAGCACTAGGTACCCGGCTAGCAGCCACTGGCGCGCTGGACAAACGCAACTCTCCCCTGTCTCATGCAAAAGTTCGTCATGAGCCGCTCGAAGCTTTCGGCAGCGGAGATTACCAGCGTTGAAGCCGACTCGCGTGTTCGCCATGCACCGGCCTGAGATGCAACGGCAATCTCACCTATTAGAGGCAGGTACCAACCTAGTCTCAAGTGTGACAGCCGCCCAGCTGACGGGATCAGCACCGTGACCGACGGCATGCTGCATTGCATCCCGCTGCCGCCAGCCTGCTGCCGTCCTATCAGCATGTCTCAAGTACGGCCTACGCGTTCGCCGCGCATCCAACGGCCCAATCACAAGACCAGGCGTCCGCTCCAGAGGAGGGGCCGCCGATCCCAAGCGGGCTTTCAGCTGCCGAGCGTCCGCAACGTTGGCCCCTACTTGGAGCCGAGCGACGATCCGGAAAGGAACAGAGAGGGGGACGTGAGGTGCCAGGGGTTGGCCTGTCCACTGGACAGATAAGTGGTCGGGCGTGAACCACCCATCGTTTTCCTCGGATATTATGACGGGAAGCTTGGCATAAGGCACATTTCCCCCCAAGATTACATTCGTCGGCCTTTCCACTCGCCTTTTCGGGCTTGTGGATACCTGCCTAAAATACGCCCTCAGTGGAGAGGTACACACTCGATAGCCTCCCCGGCGCGCTGGCTTCTCCCGGCGCCGGCTGGGCGCTCCACTGGCGGCTTTGGGCCATGTATGTAGATGGATTCCTGCCTCCTCCCCCGATGGGAGGGACAGGCTTGTCTGGACGCGTCCCCCGCTTCGATTCATGGGGCTACTGTTGACCCTTCCGTGAGGAGCGATGTCACCATCTCTTTAGCCCTGGGAGGAGGGGATCTGCCGCCGGCTCTCGTGACCTCCGTATACGCACGCGCCAAGTACATACGCATCGACCACATCACGGCGCGTCTTCCCCTGCCCCCTCGCTCTGCTCTCTCTTTCTCGGCTTCTCCACATGGACAAGCCCAGGTACGCAGGGTCTTGCGGGGATGCTGCTTTTCGATCATCCCCCAGACCATCCACCTCCATCGGCGCGATGCATAAATATGGCCCACCGCCGATCTTCTGGGCCGTGCCATTGACGTGACCGGTCCAGACGGCTGCCCATCCGTCCCTGTCTGCTTGCCGCAACCCGTTGGTTGCTGCGTCCGCCCGTAACAGAACCGTCAGCAGAGCCATGGATTCCCATCTCGAGAAGGGCGCCGTGCCGCCTAGGCGCGGCCGGAGGTCTGGCTTCGTTGCCCTCACCGGGCTCTCCGTCTTCGCCCTTGCCGTCTTCGCCATCTTCCAAATCGGCGGCTCCCAGCTGGGACCCCTGGCTAGCCACGCTGACGAGGCCAAGGTCCGGGATGCCGGGGCTCAGGAGGAGAGGCTTGAGGACCATCCGCTGTTCGAGGCCAAGGCTCGAGCCACCCCGGCCGGCGACAAGTACCTGATCGGCGTTGGCAAGGCCGACATCACCGGCCCCGTCGTCGAGCTCAACTTTGCAGGCTACGCCGATCTGAGTCAGACGGGCACCGGCCTGCGGCAGCGCATCTACTCGCGGGCTTTCATCATCGGCGACGTCAAGAACCCCAAGGACCGCATCGTTTATGTGGTACAGGACACGCAGTCCGGAGACACGGGCATTCGCAGGGGCGTTCTCGAGGCCCTCGCGGCCATGGGCCCCGACTACGCCGTTTACACGCAGCAAAACATCGCCATGACGGGTACTCACTCTCACAGCGGCCCGGGTGCTTGGTTCAACTACCTCCTGCCCCAGGTGACCAGTCTTGGCTTCAGCAAGGAGAGCTACCAGGCCATTGTCGACGGCACTGTTCTCTCCATCAAAAGGGCGCACGAGTCCCTGACCACGGTAAGCCGAGATTCGCCATCAACCGGCACCAACTATTGAGTAAAAACTACACAAATCCCGAATTGAGCTGAATGCTGACGTCGCCTGGCGTTTGCGTTTTTTAGGGGTACCTCGATTTCGGCACCACCAACATCCCGGACGGCAACCTGCAGCGCAGCCTTTACGCCTACATGGCGAACCCCGCCGAGGAGAGGGCCAAGTACAGTGACAGCACGGACAAGACGATGACCCTGCTGCGGTTCCAGCGTGCGTCCGACCTGAAGAACATGGGCGTCCTCACGTGGTATCCGGTGCACGGAACGTCGATGCTCCAGAACAACACCCACGTCTCGGGCGACAACAAGGGCGTGTCGGCCATCATGTTCGAGCAGGCCATGCGGGAGGACGCTAGCGCAGCCCCTGGCTTCGTCGCGGGATTCTCGCAGTCCAACGTCGGAGACACCACCCCGAACGTCCTGGGCGCCTGGTGCGACGACGGCTCCAACATGCAGTGCAGCTACGAGAACAGCACGTGCGCCAACGGCAGGTCACAGGCGTGCCATGGCCGTGGCCCCATGTTCGACAAGCTCGACCTGGGTGTTTCTAGCTGCTACGAGATCGGCCGTCGCCAGTTTGCCGGAGCCAAATCGGCCTATGTAAGTCGAGCTAGCCTTTGTTGTTGTTATCGTTGTGAGAGATGAATGCTTGGGACGTTGCGGACGCTGACACGACCCATCTAGGACGCTCTCCAAACGTCGTCTACTCCAGTCGTTGGCTCCAGCGTCAAGTCGTTCCACTTCTTCCAAGACATGCGCTACTTCCAGTTCTCTCTGCCCAACGGCACCCAGGTGCAAACCTGCCCCGCCGCCCTCGGATACTCGTTCGCAGCGGGCACTTCGGACGGCCCCGGCGCTGCCGACTTCACCCAAGGCGATTCCGGCAAGCCGAGCGCCAACCCGCTCTGGCGCGTCGTCTCGGGCCTCCTGCGCGTCCCGTCCAAGGAGCAGAGCGCGTGCCAGTGGCCCAAGCCCATCCTCCTGGACGTGGGCGAGATGGAGGTGCCGTACGCCTGGACGCCCAACATCGTCGACATGCAGGTCCTGCGCGTCGGCCAGTTCGTCATGATCATCGCCCCCGGCGAGGCCACCACCATGTCGGGCCGCCGCTGGCGCGACGCCGTCAAGGCGGCGGCGGCCAAGTCCCTGCTGACGACGGCCGAGCCCATGGTGGTGCTCGGCGGGCCCGCCAACACGTACGCGCACTACATCGCCACGCCCGAGGAGTTCGCCATCCAGCGCTACGAGGGCGCCAGCACCCTGTTCGGCCAGCACACGCTGGACGCCTACATCAACCTGACGGTCAGCAACCTGCACTACCTCTCGGCCTCGGCGACGGGGCAGCCCGCCTCGGCCGCGCAGCCGCCCGACAACCGCGGCAACTCGCTCAGCTTCATCTCGGGCGTCGTCCAGGACGGCAGCCCCATGGGCAAGCCGTTCGGCACGTGCGTCACGCAGCCTTCTGCGTCGCTCAAGCGCGGCGACGTGGCCAGGGCCACGTTTCAGGGCGCCAACCCGCGCAACAACCTGCGCCTCGAGGGCACCTTCGTCGCCGTCGAGAAGCTCGACGACGCGTCGGGCCAGTGGAAGCAGGTGCGCAACGACGACGACTGGTCGCTCGTCTACACGTGGCGCCGCACCAACTGGCTGCTCGGCTACTCCGAGGTCGACGTCGCCTGGGAGACGGAGGCGTCGGCAAAGCCGGGCACCTACCGGTTCAGGTACAACGGCGACTCCAAGGCTTTCCTGGGCGGCGCCATCTCGTCCTTTACCGGGACGAGCGACCAGTTCAGGCTAGAGTGATTTTTGGGCAGCTGTTTTCTCGTCATGCGCTTTCACGTTGCATATCTAAAGTAGCGGGCGGGG
>PYSR01000211.1:0-58899 GCA_003049425.1 Magnaporthiopsis incrustans
TAGGGTAAGTTTTATGTAATTAGTTTAAAGCTAGGGCATTGGCCTAGCTTACCCTGTACCACTCTTTTGTTAAAGGGTTGGCTGAATTAAGCCACCTTGCAGGGGTTGGGCTAATACGAGTCACCTACCCTGCAGGGCAGCCACGCAAGTGAATCGCTCCCACAACCAAGTTAAATTCGTCAACCCAACGCGAAAATGGCTTTGGTGGCCGTGGGTCGATTTTTTGCAAACCCCATACAAAATAATTTTTCGGAAGGCCGCTAGGGCACCGGAACCCCCGCCCGCGCAAATCCCGCGGTATCGATGTCGGAGGATATATGAGGGACTAGAGTTGGCTACCCTCACCAAGAAATAACAAGCCTGTAACCCACAGCTTACTTGAGGGCCCTGCATTGCGCTGACAGTGCATTGCAAGGCCCAACCCCAACTGAACGTGCACCCGTCGGTCCCTGTGATAAGCGCTATGCACCTTGTGCACTCGCTATAATTTAACAATTGTTTAAAAATGGTATTAACCTTTTATAAAATGAATAACTGGATCCGTTTAATTTATATCCTTTAAATAAATTTTTCGTTTATTACCGCGTAATATTTACAATTAAAATCCACTTAAATATCGATAAATTAATGGCCGTTAAAAAGCATTAAGATAAAAAAAAAGGGTCCGTTTATATTACGTTTAATTTTTTTTAATTTTTTAACCTATATCCTTTTTCGTTTGCTTTTAATTGCTGGTCGTTTTTTTTACGGCCCCGCTAACCTTTAATTAAAATTCCCGTTAAGGGTTACTTTTTTTTTAATCATTTGGCTCTGTATCCGCCTAAAAAACTTTTAAAATTAATTTAATAGCAGGAAAAAGCGAGCATTTTTATGCCATATATTTTAAAAATCCGTAATAAAAGCATTAACCTGCCTTTTACCGGGCCAGCAATTTTTTTACTAAAACCCACATGGCGTATTTATATATTACATTTTTTGCGCCCGTTACAAGTAAATTTTTACCTTTTTATTTTTTTTAATGGAATTAGTAAAAAGCCGCGGCATTTACGTTAATTATTGGTATATCCGTTTGGTTAAAAGCTGGATGCGGCAAAATTAAACCCGGCATTTTCCTTGCCGTGCGTTAATTTATATCGATAACTTTTAAATTTTAGGCAATATGCTTATATGCTGCTACCGTAACGGTATATATAAAAAAATCCAGCGCCAAGCCCATTATAACATTATAAATTTAAAATAAAACCTTTAATTGTAAAAAATTTATTTTAATTTTATTTTATTAAAATAGCCCCCCTGCCGCTGCAAGTAGCATTTTAAATATTGTAAAAAATTATACAAACAATTGCTTAAGGAATATTTTAAAAGCATCCAATTAAAATAACGTTTATAAGCGCTTGTGGGGGTTATTAAATATAATAATAAAATATGCTAAAAATTCGCCCGGATCGTAACCCCTTTTGGAATTTCCGCATTTGTAATACAAGCAAACAATATTTTAAATATTTAGCATTAATAAAGCTTAAATATATTTGTATTTATCGCAATAATTGCCAATAAAATCGGTATTTTTTTTTAATTTATACATAATCGCATTTTTTTATACCGTAAAAGTAATGCCGCCTTTTTTATACAGGAACGGATTTTTTAAAAGCTTGCGTTAAATAGGGGGTGCTAGCGTAAAAATTGGCTGTATAATGTTTAACGTTTATTACCCGGTAGCAGGTATAACTAATTTTACCGGGAATTAAACAGCGGTATAAGCGTTGGTTTAAGCCGCTATAAGCCTTGTGCGTGCGCGTTAAATAAGCTTCTTGTATTTTCCACGTATACGGGTAATTTTTACTTGGGTTCGTTCTTTTTAGTTTTGGGCTTTGGCTGCCATTTTAAGGCGGGCTTGTTTAAGCGTTACGGCGGCCTGCTTTCGGGCTTATATTAATTTTTATTAAGCCAGCGCCTCGCGCAAAACAACCTTTCGTTCCAACTGCTTAATTTTTGCAACGTAACTTATTAATTAAAATTTAACGTTTTGTAACGCCGCCAGCAAGGCTTTTTAGGCAGGGTTATTTTAAGCGGTAAACATTTCGTCCTGGTATTTTTTAGGTGCCGTTATGTTGTAAAAGGATCCTATATTAAAAAATAAGCTTTTAAAAATGTTATAAGCTAAATTGCAAGTTAAGGAATTGGTAAATGCCTTGATAATGTTATTTTAAAAGCTAAAAAAAAGAAAAAAAATTTTATGTGGGAAAAGGAAAGGGGCGAAGCCCTTTTTTTATACACATGGCTTAGGGGTCACTTTTAACCCTAACAGTATCCGTGTCGTAACCACGGATCCTTTACAGCTGAAATGTTAACCGGGGTTGTACCCGTGGTTTTTTTTCCTATTTTCCAGGAAAAAAATTATTTTCCAGCTTTTTGCTTATATAAATCGTATAATTGGTTTAAAAGCATTTAATTTAAAATAATTATTAGTATTTTTAATTATCGAATTGCAAGCTGGCGTGATTTTTCAGGTGGCCGATTTATGCTTTTTTAAACCATGAACGTGAAACGTTATCCTTTTAGCTGGTTTTTTTGTAGGTAACCTTTTAGCAGTTATCGGTTTACGATAAAGGGTTACTTTAATTATTATTTGCCAGGGTCGTTTTAAATAGCACCCTTTCCGTTATGCTTGGGGGTGTAATGTTTTAAAATGTCCGTTTAATTTCTTTTTAAATCCATATTTGCTTGTCGTTTAAAAGGTAATTTTTAATTCCTACCAGCGGATTCCGCGCAACGTGGGTGGCTTTAGGCTCGTTTACGAACTATTAATACCGGGTTAAAGCTTTTTTTTTATGGCTTTTATTACATGAATTTAACCAAGGGGTTGCTGGTTTAACTTTTTTACTTTTTATCGTGCCCTTATATCGGGGTTATCGGTTTTATTGCTTTTTTTTTCCAGCGTGTTTATTTTTTTATTGGGCCCTATAGCTTATTGCAAGGCTGCTAGGCTGGTTAAGCACTTTAAAAGGCCTTTGCGTTCGTTTTATAGGGCCGCGGTTATAAGCGCTCGGGCTTGTTTTTTTAATTCCTGGCGGTTTTTTTCCTGGTACCGTTGCCAGGCCGTTTTATTTTTTAACGTTAAATTGGCGGGGCTGTCCGGCTCGTTCTTTAAATCATGCTGGGTATTAGCCATAGCGGCAATCCGGTCTCGTTAGCGGCGTTTTTTAAGCCGGGAACACCATCCCGAACCCTTTTTATCCAATTTATAAATATAGCATCCGTTGTTAAAGCAAGCGGTCCAGCTGTAACTGGTCCCGGGGCATAAAATTTATATTTAATTTCCTTTCGTGCCTTTAATGCCTGCCATAGCTGCTTATTTATCCTTTTAAGGATAATTTTTTTTAATATATTTCGAATTGTTATACCGGAAACATTTTCCGTTTTTGGCGTTCCCCCAGCGGACTTTTTTTTTTTTTCTGTTAATGGGCGGCTCCCGCACTGCGATTTTCCTTTTTAATTTTGGGTTTGTTCCTTTTATCGGATTTCCCCTTTTTTAAATTGTTGGTTTTATTCCGTCCTTTTTTAAGCTGCCGTTTTTAAAATCAATTGCTAGTTTTAATTATTAAATTTTTATACTGGGTTTAACCTTGGGGCCATTTTACCTTAACAAGTTCGTTTTTTATTTCGGGCTTTAGCTTGGTATAATAGGTGTAAATTTTAATTTTTTCGGTTATGTTAAAAACCGAGGTAATACGTTCGTAATTTGCCGTAAAAGGCGCACATGCCCTTTTTTAAATTAAATTATCGAAATCCTTTATAGCCACCCTTTATTCGTTCATTTATTCGTAAACGTTGCTAATATTTATTTTAAACTTTTCCTAGCTGTTAAACACGCGGCGGGTATTATTAAAAGCATGAGCTTCCCCTTTTATCGCATTTTTAAGCTTTAAATAAAACCATTGTTTTATTTTACCTTTTATAAGGGTAACTGTAAATAATACCTTTTTTACGTTAATATCGAAATCCTTGGTATAAAAGGCGAAATAAGCTGTCACGGGACCAAGCCCGCACACCTGTATTTAGCCAGCGACCCGCTGGCCCCCTACGGGGCCAACGGACTTTCTTCCTCGTGCAACAACAAATCTTTAACCTAGTACCAAGCTGCAGTGCCGTGACAGTTTGTTGCACCTCAACAAAAAAGACACGGAATCAGCGACAGCGTTCCGCCTCTTTCCCGACCCCGAGAAACGGCATTGCAGCAACCACGCCCCAAAAAACCAGTGTTTAGCAAAAGGCCACCGACGCCACCACCACCCGACCCAGCATTAAATACCCAAGGTTACACCGACATAACACCATTATAACAAACCGAGCCCAGGATACCCCAAACCCAAACCATATTTCCGCCTCCCAATTGCTTAATGGGTATATCGCCCTTTAATATTTACTGGGCAATGGGTGCAAAGCTAACTTCGCGAACCTGCAACGTGATATAAACAACGCCCAGCCCAACCCATCGATACGCCAGTTACACACGCTCATGCAAGCATTAAACATTAACGCCGCCACCTTTTAAAACGATTTAATAACGTTCCAAACCCAAACGAGCGAAAATAGCCTTAAAATTACCAGGTTAAAAGCGACGATAACCCAGCTCCAAAAAACAACCACGCAACTTAACGCGGAAAACAACCGGTTAATACAACAACTCGCGCAATAACGCGCCGCACCACCGCTCCTTAACCCTAAACCCCCCATACCGCGCATCCTTACCCCGGGCACCTTAGCACCCCAATCACCCCTGTCCCCACAAAGCGACGACGCGGCACTGCCAGCCCCCCACCACCCCGCCGGGACTCCAACAACGTCCCGCCCGGTAAGCGCTAAACCGCCTATCTTTTTTAACGCCCAAACGGACGACGCTTAACGCTAAAAGGAGTACGTCACGTGAAAATCACTGCTTAACATTAAATTCACCCTTAACGGCGCCTTCTACGGCACCCCAACGGCCCAAATGCTATACGCAGCCCAGCGCCTTTTAAAAAACGCGTATCGATACGTCCAAGATGCAATCGATTCGGTGGCGATAAACCCATTAAACCCTTCCACCTAAACCAAAAACCTTTCCAATTACACCTCCTTATTTAACCTACTTAACCCAGTTTATTAAACCCAAGATACCAAGGCGGCGGCCCGCCGGAATTTCGACACCCTGAGGCAAAAGAATACCAGGTTCGGCAACTTTATTAACTTATTCATCCGCCTGGCGGACATGGGCGGATACCCGGCAAACATACAAATTAAAGCCTTAAAAAGCAAAATCAGCAACGAGCTTTTCAAGGCCATCGTGCACCAAATTAACAAACCGGGACCCGAGGATTTCAACGGGTGGGTTAAATTATACCGAAACCTATCCAACAACCTTGCAAATCACGCGCATAAGGCGCAACAAGCCAGCGTTCCGCCACCGTTAAAACATACCAACCACCCACCAAGCCCGGCCCCAGCCCTAAAAGGTAACCCGATAAACTTTAACAAAATTACAACAAAAGCACGCCCCCCCCTCACCGAGGCATAAAAAAAACATCGGCGTGCCAATAACCTATGCCTGTACTGCAAACAAGCGGGCCATTACGCTTTCGTATGCCCGGCAAGGCTTAAACGATAATAAAACGCTAGCGGGCAACAGGCAAAAAACAAGTAAATCCTGCAAATAATCGCGCGCGAAACCATTGGAAAATTTAAAAACGGCAGCAGCGGGAACAGGATAACGTATATCTTTATTCCATAGGACCTAATACAACGTTTTCCTTTAATACCATGCTGCTCCCTCACGGGAACCAACCGGTACCTTGTTAATTATTGATCGATACGGGATATTCCCCTTGGGCGTTCATTAACGATACATTTGCGCACACCCATAACCTGCCAAAATTTCAATTACCCGAATTAAAACCCTTTTAACTCGCCAACGAAATGCTGGCAAAACGCATTATAAAATGTATTAAAACAATACACACGTTTAGCAACATTATAAAAACTTTAATCTTTTACTGCTGGCCGTTAAAGGGCCCGAACGTTATTTTGGGACTGCTATGGCTTTAATATTATAACCCGGCAATTAATTGGGCCGCGGGAACATTAAGCATAAACGGCGTCACATTAGCGGAAACCAAGCAACCAATAACCACCAATGCGAAAATCCGCCTTTTAAGCGCACCCAATTTCCTAACCTTTTACAAACAAAAAGGCGTGCAAGTACAGTTTATAACCTGGGAAAAGTTCCTTGCAATTATAAAAGGGAATAACCCGTTAAACCTTCGGTTATTTAACAACCTCGCCGAAAAAACGCTAACAACGATCCTTCAAAGCATCCTTTAAACGGAAAAGCTTCCCGAGGGCACAAAGCTGAAATTAAGGGTTTAAGCTTTTAAAAACTGGATTAAAAAAGCGCCGCATTTGCGCCGGGTTTCCAACGAAAATATCCAAAAATACCTAAATAAAAAACCCCCCGCCACAATAAAGGAAATCCTGAAAAAACTTCCCCAAAAACTGCACGATTTTGCCAAATGCTTCCTTTTATAAAATGTAAACACCCTCCCACTGCACAAGCCGTTTAACCATAAAATTAAACTGTTACCCGGCAAAACACCACCGTACCATTATAATTAAGCCATGTTACAGCAAAAGTTACGCGCGATAAGGAAATACCTGGACAAGCACCTAGCGAAAGGCTTTATCCGCCCCAGCACATTACCAGCGGCAGCCCCGATCCTTTTAGCCAAAAAACCGGGGGAAAGGATCCGGGTTTATGTAAATTACCGGGGCTTAAATAACGTTACGGTAAAAAACAAATACCCCATCCCATTAATCCGGGAAACATTTAAAGCGTTGGCGAAAGCGAAATGGTACATAAAGGTAAATATTACCGCGGCATTTAATCGCTTGCGTATCGCCCCCGGAAACGAGTGAAAAACAGCATTTATTACCAAATTTGGGCTATTTAAATGCCGCGTTGCCAACTTCGGAATAACAGGGGCACCAAGCTCGTTCCAGCATTATATTAACCACGCCCTGGCAAACGCGTTAAACCAATACGCAACGGCTTACCTAAACGACGTCCTTATTTATAACGGAACCCGAGCGGAACACCGGCGGCACGTCAGGAAGGTTATTAAAAAACTTTCCAACGCTAAACTTACAATTAACATCCGGAAATGTAAATTTTACGTTAAAAAAATAAAGTACCTAGGCCTTATCATATCGACGTCGGGAATTAAAATGGACCCGGAAAAGGTTAAAGCAATCCGGTCCTGGCGGCAACCCACCAGCTTAAAAGAGCTTCAGCGCTTTTTAGGTTTCGCCAACTTTTATAAGCGGTTTATCCGGGGCTTCTCGACCATAGCCCGCCCATTAATAACAATAATAAGCGCGGGCAGCTGGCCAGGGCAACTCACGAATAAAACCTTAACAGCGTTCCGACAGCTTCGCGACGCGTTCTTTTTAAAAATTACATTGGCATTTTATAACCCCGCACTAAAAACCATCGTCGAAACGAACGCGTTAAATTGGGCCACAGGGGGCGTCCTTTTCCAAATGAACGCTAAAGGAATCCGCCGCCCTATCACCTTTTTTTCGGCCAAGCATACCCCAGCGGAATGCAATTACAAAATTTATAATAAAAAGCTCCTAGCCATTATCAAGGCTTTCGAAAAATAAAAACCCAAGCTACAAGGTGCCAAATCACCAGTGGAAATTTGGACGGACCATAAAAACTTGCAATATTTCGCCACCATTAAACTGCTTAACCAAAGGCAGGTCCGCTGGTCGGAATTCCTAAGCAACTTCCGGTTCCATATCGTTTATAAGCGCGGGAAAACCGCCGTTATCCCGAATACCCTTTCCCAATTACCCGGCGTAAAGCCAGCGGATATAAAGGACCCCAACGATTAAAAAGTGGCGCACCGCCAACGAACGCTACTCCCAGCAAACCGATGGGCCCTTAACGGCATACCAGCGACCCTCCGAGCCCTTAATATATTAAAGCACATCAACGTGCTAATAAACCGGGCATACGCCACCTTAAACCTAGCGTAAACCATGCTTATCACCCTGCGGGACCCGTCGATACGCCAGTTCCCCGCCTGGGTAAGGAAACAGGTAAAAATGGCAAAGGCCAACTGCCAGGCGATTCGCAAGCGCATTTATTATAAAAATAAACTATTTATACCATTTAACGACGCCTTAAAGCTGCAAATCCTGCACAGGATGCATAACCTCCCCCCAAATAAACACCCGGGACGCAGCAAAACATGGAACCTCCTGCGGCGGACGTACTTTTGGCCGAGATTATCGCGGGACGTTAGCGTATTCGTCCAGGGGTGCCATTTATGCAAAATGGCTAAGGTAAGGAAAGGATCCCCGGCGGGCCTGCTGGAACCTTTACCTATACCTTTTCGCCCCTGGGCGGATATATTCGTTAATTACGTGGGGCCCCTCCCATCATGCAAGCGCCAAGGCATTACCTACCACTATATTATGGTAATGGCGGATAGGTTAACGAAAATGCGCCATTATATCCCAATGGTAAAAACCGATGCAAAACGCCTGGCCAACGCTTTCCTTTTGCAAATGTACCGCTTGCATGGCACACTTAAAACCATTATTTTAAACAGGGGCCAGCAATTCGTATCCATTTTTTGGAGAAAATTAAGCCGCAAACTCGACGTTACGTTTAGGCACTCGTTAACGTTCCACCCGGAATCCAACGGCCAAACAAAAATCCTAAACGCTTATATGAAGCAATACCTCCGGACATTTTGCTCCTTTTACCAAAACGATTAAGCAGATTGGCTACCATTAGCGGAATTTGCCAGCAATAACCACGTATTAAAAACAACCGGCGTATCCCCGTTTTTTGCAAACTACGGGTAAAACCCACACATAGGAACGGAGCCAAAATAAAGCCAACCACCCGCCGATACGCCAGCGAAATAAAGGGAATTGCACAACGCAACCACGGTAGCCGATAAAGTGCAAAAGGTATAAAACCACGTGAAAGCCATGGCGAAGGCCAGTAAGGAAAGGTACGAAAAAGCAGCGAATTGCCACCAAGCCAACGCCGGAACTTTTAAAAAAGGAAACCTTGTCTGGGTCAGCACAAAAAACATAAATACGTTCAGGCCAACGGATAAGCTTAGCGAAAAATAAATAGGCCCTTTCCCAGTTACAAAGGTATATTCCAGGGCTTTAACCGTTAAATTACCGAAGCAATACAACCTTTTACCCGTCTTCCACACGTCCCTAATCCAAAGGGAAAACCCGGGCCTACCTGGACAGGAGGCAATAAATAAGGACCACGACAGGCGAGCCGCCGGCGTAATCCTGATGGAAAATGCAAACGACCCCGACGAAAAGCCAATGAAAAAATGGCATTTTAATAGCATCCTAAATTCCAGGGAGGCGGACGGCAAGCTGCAATACAGGGTAAAATGGCTAGCCCCTCACAGGCCAACGTGGCGGCCGGCCACCAACCTAAAGGGGGCGGATCAAGCGATAAAAGATTTTCACGCCAGATACCCCAGCAGGCCGGGCCCGCCGAAATGGTGGCGCGACCCAGGCGAAACACCGGCACAGGATCCGGGCACCGCCGGTTTCGCACAACGGGTAAAGGAGGAACCCGCAGCGCAACGCCGGCCGAGGGGCAGGCCCAGAAAGGGTTAAAGGCAAAACCCCGACCTATAATAACCATGGCACGAAGCAAGGGGAACGAAAGGGAGCGAAGGGGCGGCAAGAAACCCATTAACCATGTGGTTAAAACTAACTACCTATAAACCATTTTAAAAAGGGGGCCGCACGCCGGCGACCCCCCGGGGAACCCAAAGCACATAAAAGGCACAAAACCGGCGAAACGCCGGGAAGCAACCGCCACAAAACTAGGCGGCGACAATGGCAAGGTGGGACCGGAAGCGCGGCACCAACCGCCGCTGGCGCCGCTAATTTATCTCGGCCCGGTGCTGGACGTCATCCTGGGCCTCCTGGTCCCCCTCGGCCGCGTCGTGTTCCTGGCGATACACCGTTTCCTAACGGACGGTAAGCTTGGCCACCTGCAGCTTGTATGCAACGATAAGCTGGTTTTTAAAGGCGGCCTTACTGGCAATCCAGGCGTTATAACCTAAATCATTAGCACGAAGGCGCAGCTGCAAAAAAAAAAAATTAAAATAAAATCGACAGGGAAACGATAAAACAACAACGCACCAGGTTTAAAGCATCCCACTGCTCGGGGTCCATGCGCCGGCGGCGCGGGGTCAAGTTCTGGCGGTAAATGGCCAGGGCCGCCCGCCGCGAGGAGATAACGGCATCAAAGGCTTGGACCTAAAGGAACAGGTTAACGGCGGGACAGGGCGGCGGAACAATGGCGCAAAACCTACGTCGCGGTGCTTTAAAGCACCGGTTTAGCGATAGGCACTGCGGGTGCGCGTTTTAATGTTAACGAAAATGTTAATAAATTTAACAACGGCCTAAGCCACGGCAACATAAACGGAAATCACGAAAATACAATAATCCTTGGGGCTATCCTTTGCCGGCGCTCCGACGGGCATAAACTGGTAGCCCTTGTTAATGAATAAATTACAACCAACGATCCAAAAAATCTTAAAGGTTCCGATAAGCTTAACAAAATCATAAAAGTCGCCCTTTATTAAAGCGACGGCCTAAGCGACGAAACGTTAACGAACAGCGAACCATAAAATAACAGGCGAAACCCCAACGGACCACCAGCGCAACCCACCTTTTTACACAATTTATGCCTGGTAAGGCACTGGTTATAACTGATAAAAGTGCCGGTGCGGTTGCAACCGCCCGTGCAAGAACAGGCAAAAGTTATATCCTGGTAAGGGTTAAAAGCGCCGGCGCCGGCGGGGCGCGCGAGGGCGCGGCTGTACTTAAGGACATAAGTACGCAAATAACACATGCACGACAAGCGCGTGAAAGGTTCCTCCTAAATAAAGCCGGGAATGCTCTGGATAAAAGCCATTGTAATACTAGCGATAATAAAAAAGTCGAAAAAGGTTTGGGCGGGGTGGCAAAACGTTAACAAGACGGGGAAAGCGTTTAAGCGAGAAAAAAGCAAAAAAACTTATGGACGATGGCCAAAAAATGAACGAGAACGAAACAAAATATCGAAACGCAGGCGATAACAAAAGCGCGCGTTGTGAAAAACGAAACGGAGGGGTTTATTAACGATGCCGCGATTAAAAAAATGGGAAAGGAAAGAAAAACGCGTGAACCCGAGGGAGGGAACAAAAAAAGGCGGGACAAAAAAGGGCGATAAAAGCGGAAAGGGCCAGGAGGGAAAAAGCAAAGCAGCGATTTCCTAATTGGAAAGGAACACCTAATCGCCAACTTTTATACGCCACAACGCCACATAATCGGCAACGCGACGCCAGGAACACGACACCACGTGACAACCTACGCGAAGCAAGCGACAGCACGGCATTAATTGGCAGTTGGAGGACCAACTGCGGTTTTAATGGGGGGTACTGTCACGGGACCAAGCCCGCACACCTGTATTTAGCCAGCGACCCGCTGGCCCCCTACGGGGCCAACGGACTTTCTTCCTCGTGCAACAACAAATCTTTAACCTAGTACCAAGCTGCAGTGCCGTGACATAAGCCTTGCAATCCGTTAAAAATGGCTCGAAAAGCTTGTTATTTTTACCGTTAAACCGGGCCGGGTAGGGCATTTTAAAACCCTTAATTGCGATTTTTTTTAAAAGTTATAAATCGTTTATTTACTGCGTTAATTTTTTAAAATTTTATAATACTTTTTTAAAAGCTAATTGCATATCCTGAAGTTAATAGTTAATAGCTTTTAAATTAACGGCCATAATTTCAAGCGCAAGGGTTGCTTATTTCAAATTGTTAAAGTTATAACTGATACCCTTGTATTTGTATAGGACAGGGGGCGCTTTTCCTTCCGAAACCGCCTTTTTCGTTTTGGGTTTTTTTGCCGAGGTTATCGTTACTGCTCCTTTATTTCCGGTAGGTACTGAACAGGATTAATTAAAATGTTACAAACAAGCTTTTTGCTTTTAAGGTAAGGCACTTAAAGGCGGTAACGGAGCAGTGCTGGTAGCAAGGTCGCCTTGCACGTAATTGTTACAAACAGGCCTTTTACTTTTAAAATAGGGCACTTAGGGGCGGTAACGGAGCAGTGCTGGTAGCAAGGTCGCCTTGCACGTAATTTAAAAGGGGTTTAATAAAACAGTAGTTTTAATTGCTTGCCTAAAAGGATGCCTTGGAATTAATTTAAATTAACTAATGCCAAGCATTAATTAAAGTTATTTTAACCAAAAGGCCAGGCCTTTTTATATATCAGGGCGTCCGTTTTTATGCTTTTAGTAATATATTATCCTTTTAACATATCACCAAGGCGATATATTATAATTTAAACATATCGTTTAAGTAATATATTAATATACTGGCATATTAATATATCGCTTGGGTAATATATTAATATGCTGGCATATTAACATATCGCTTCCGATGCGGGGGATATCACGTGCTTCCAGCCATTAAAGCGGGATATAAAGCGTACCGCTGGGCTTTTGCACCCAGCCCTTTTAACCCTTCCCTTTAATGGTTTATAGTTGTAATATTAAATCCCCTTTTTTAAGCCAAATCCTTTTAACCAATTTTCACCCTCCTTTTTAGTAAATTCCTTTTCTGTTTCCTGTTCGCCATTTTACCAACATGTTTAATCGCGTATAAAAACGAAAACCCCTCCTTTTGCAACCCATTATACGTCGGAACAATTTATTGGTTATTTTATTATCGTTTTCCGTGAAAATGCTTTCCTGCTTTTTTTATAAAGCCGCTGGTTGGTTTTAATATTAGGTTTTTTTCCAGGATTTTTTACAATATGCAAAATGCGTTCGCCTGGGGCGTTTTCGCTGCAACGTTTTAAGTTTTTCCTTGGAGCAGCTTTAATTTATTAGCGCGTAACACGTTAAGTTAAAGGTTAAATTAAAAACCGCCGAAAAGGAGCGCCATTTTACCAACGTAAAAGTTAAACGTTTGCGCAAGCAAAAAAAGTTATGGTTCGAGAAAAAAATGCATATTATCCGCCGTGGCATTAACAGTTTTAAAAAGCTGGAGCGGGTTAAGCAGGTAAAGGTTAAAAAGAGTGCCGCGGCGCCTTTTGCTCCTGCCGAGCCCTTGGCAAATCCCGACTGGTTTTTTTTAATACCGGGTTGGGGTAATACCGATGTGCTAGCCCTTTTTTAACCGGATAAATGCGTTGGCGTGGGTCCTTACGCTTTTTTTTTATAATAGCCGCTAATTGTTTTCGCAGCTTTTTTTGCCGGTACTTTTATAAAAGTTTTTAGCAATTTTTAAAATTTGTTACTGGTTTTTATAAAATGCTTTTATTATTATAACTTACCCATTTAATTAAGTACTGCTATTTGCCGTAATGCTTGCAATTATTAAAGATTTTTTTAACCTTGTACTTTTATTTTAAATTAATTTCTATTAACTTCGTATTTTTAAATCCAGCCGGGGCCGGTTTTAGTAAGGAAACGTGAAAAATTAAATAAATTTTTATGGTTAAGGGTAGGCGTAGCTTATAATTTACCGGTAAAATTACTTTTTTAATTTTAAACGGTTCGAGTTTTTTATAATCCAGCTTGTTATTTAATCGTTTTATTCTTATATTTTTGCATAAAAAATACACGTTATCCCCTTCCTTAAAGGTCGGTCCTTTAATTTTTTATTTATTAGCTTATTCGGCTATTTAATAGCGGGCTTTTTCCAGCTCGCCCTAAAAGTGCTTATATAATTGAATTAACTTTTTCGCGTGCAATTTTGCTGCTAGGGCTTGTTCGGCTGCTTGGGGCTTCCTATACATGGTGGGTATTAGCTTGTAATTAGCGTAAAACGGTGCAACTCCCGTAATTTCGTATTTCGAGCTATTATATGCAAATTATACCATTAAAAGCCATTGTACCCAGTTAATTTATTTATAATTAATATAATAACGCAAGTATTGTTTTATAATTTAATTTATCCGTTTTATTTATTTATTCGTTTATAAGTAATAAGTTATAAACAATGCATGCTTTATTCCTAATTAATTAATTAACGTTTTTTAAAACTTGCTGGTAAATAATTTATTTTTATCCGTAATTAATCGTTCCGGCATGCTATATTTTACAATAATATACCGAAAAAAAACGTGCGTTAAATTTTTAGCGGTGCTGCTTTTTTTATATAATAAAAATAGGGCCATTTTAATAAGCCTATTAACCATTACTAAAACGTTATTATACACAGCTTTTAATGCTAAATCTCTGGATTTAAATAATTTTACCATAAAATTTATTATAACTTTTTACCATGCCTTGCTTGGCGTTAACAAAGGTTAAAACGTTCCATAAGGTTTATACCTGCTGGCTTTATTTTTAGCACAATTTTCGCAATTTTTAATAGCGCTATAAACTTTTACCCGGGTTCCCGTAAACCCGTGGTACTGCCGGAATTTCCTTTATATTTTAATAATTTCCTAATATTCGTAAGCTGGTAAACCGTGAAAGTATAAAATCTTTTTAGGGTTTCATGCTTTTTAAGGTCGTGTAGCTATCGCAATAGCTTATTAAGCCGGAATTAAAAATCCGTTTAATCCTTGGGCCAAAATGGCTCGCGTGGCTTTTAACGCTACAATTTCATGATCGGGTCATTGGCTAAACGCGTTTGCTCGGCCGTTTTCCAACCCTTTGCAATACTTAATTTTAATGTTAAAATTTTAAAGCGTCTCGCTTTAACGGATTTGCCGCTTATTTAGCTTTTTATTAATTGTAAAACTTGTTAGGTTTTTATTATCCGTCCGGATTATAACTTAATAATTAGCTTTTAGCAAATGATAACGTTATTTTTCCAAAGCCTTTATTATAACCAAAAGCTTTTTATCGTAAATTTAATAATTTAACTTTAATCCGTTTAACTTTTATAAGAAAAATGCACAGGAATAAAACCTTTCCAGCTTATTTTATTAATTAAACTGTGCTTTTATAGCGTAATTCGATGCGTTGGTTTTAACTTTAAAAGGTTTATTCGGGTTTAGCATTACTAGCACAGGTTTTTTCGAAACCGCTTGTTATAACGTATTAAAAGCTTTTTATTTTTTATCCTTTTAATAAAACTAAATGTTATTTTTAATAAAATTCGTAAATGGGATGGCTTTTTTATTAAAATTTTAAATAAACCGTCGGTAAAAGTTTATAAATCCGAAAAAGCCCCGGATTTTTTTTACCGTTATAGGTGTTAACCAATTTAAAATTGCTTAAATTTTCTTCCGTTCCATTTTAATTTCCTTTAAAATAATTTTATATTTTAAGAATATCACGTGTTATATATGCCAGGCACATTTTTTTGCGTTAATTAGCAAATGCGCCTTTTACAGTTTTTATAATACCTTATATACATGCTGCCGGTATTTTTTTAAAATTTTTAAAAAAATTAACAAATCGTTTAAATATACCAAAATAAAAAGGTTTAAGTACTTGCGTAACCAATGGTTAATAACTTTTTAAAATGTGGCCGGGGCGTTAATTAATTTAAAAGTTATAACGAGGAATTTAAACGTGCCCATTTTTATTTAAAAGGCCATTATCCATTCGTATCCTTTTTTAATCCGTATTAAGCCGTAAACCTTTCGTAAATTCAAGGCCGTAAAATATTTAGCCCTTATAAGCTTATTTTATAATTTTTCGATTAACGGTAAAAAATACCGGTTTTTAATCGTTGCTTTATTAAACGGTTGGTAATTAATACATATCCTTTTTTTTTATCCTTTTTTAATACGAACAGGATTGTATATCCAATTAGTAAATTTAAAGGTTTAATAAATCCCTTTTTTAAATCCTCCTTTATTGCTTCTTTTAGCAGTTGCTGTTTTTTAAAATTTAAAAGGTACAGTTTTTAATAATTAAAATTTGCCCCTTTTTTAAATTTAATAGCGTGGTTAAACGGCCCGTGCTTTGAAAATATTAACTTTAGGTTTCGCTGGAATAACCTTTAATACTAGTGGTACTTTTAAGGTACATTTGCCATTTTTTCCGCTAATTTTTAAACTTTATCCGGAAAAATGTCGCTTGTAAATAATTGCGTTTTTTTTTATGTTTTTCGCAAGGGTTAATTGCTATATTTTACCGCCGTTACGGCCGTCCTTTCTTTTGTTTAACTTTTATAATTTAAAGCTTATGGCTGTTAAATTTTCGCAAATTCCGATAATACGTTCCAATAAATCTAGCCAATAGTTTAATTTATTCGTAAATTATGCTTTTAAAATTAAAAAAATTTTAAAATTACATTTATCCCCCTTAAGGCTGTAATATTTAGGTTAATGTTAAATTTTTGTTGGTACAGTTATAATTTAAAATAATCGGTTTTAAACTTAACGTTGTTTTTATTATATTTAATTAATCGTTTTTTTACGGTTTTTAACCGATATAGCTTATTTTTTATTCGTATAAGTATTTTATACCTCGCTGCTGCTTATAATGTAATAAAATTTTTTTAAGCTTCGTAATTAATTATAACCTTTAGCTTATATTTTCCTTATTATATTTAAACAATTAATTATTTATTAAAATTTTTAATCGTTACGGCTAGGGTTTTATTTAATCGTTATCCTTTTCATGCCCTGGTAACGGATAAACCTTTTAATTTTTTAGTTAAATGACGGATAATCCCTTAAATTTTTTTTTTGGGTCGGTTTTAACTTTTCCTTCCTTTTAAAGTTGCTAATTTTTCGTTTTCGGGTACATATGTACCTTGCACTTGGCGTACTTGCATTAATACCATAAAATAGCGCCGATAACATACCTTATTAAATGTTCGGGGTTAAAAATAAATACCGCAAACGATAGGTTTTATATTTTAATTGTTCATTTTAATAATTGGAATGCTAATTAAGGCCGTACCCGTGATTTTTTTTCTTATTTCGCGGGAAAAAAATCATTTTTTAATTTTTTACTTATATAAACCGTGCAATTGGTTTAAAAGCATTTAACTTAAAATAATTATTAATATTTTTAATTGTTAAATTATAAGCTGGCATGGTTTTTTAAATGGCCGTTTCAAGCTTTTTTAAATCACGATCGTCGTGTGCTTTTTTTCCGGCTGGTTCCTTTATAAGTTACCTCCTGTTCGTTGTTATGCTACGATAAAGGGTTTTTTTGGTCGTTATTAGCCGGGATTGCTTAAAATAAAGCTCCGTTCCTTTTATTTAATAAAATAATGTTTTAAAATACCCGGTTAATTTCCGCACGGGTTCATATTTAATCGTTTAAAAAAATATAATTTTTAATTCTTATTAACGGGTTAAAAGTAACATAATCGGCCTCCGGCTTATTTGTAATTTATTAATAGGGCGCCAATGCTTCCCTTTTTATAGCCCGTGCCATATAAGTTTAATTAAAAAATTGCTAATCCAATTTTTTTGCCTCCCTTTGCGCTTTTATGCTAAAATTGCCGATTTTATTATTTTTTCCTGTTTAAGTTTCCGGCGTCCCGTTTGGGTTTATTATTTTTCGCATAACCGTTAAACTTGTAAGGCATTGGATAAAGCTTTCGCGTTTATTCCGTAAAGCGGCCGTTATAATTGTTCCCATTTGCTCCTTTGATTTTTAACGATCCTTTTCCTGGTACCGTTGCCAGGCCGCCTCGTTTTCCAACGTTAAATTGGCGGGGTTGTCCGGCTTGTTACCCGTATCGTGCTAAATACTAGCCATGGTAACAATCCGGTTTTGCTGGCAGCGCTTTTTAAGTCGGAAATACCATCCCGATCCCTTTTTATTGAACTTATAAATGTAGCATCCGTCGTTAAAACAAGCTGTTTAATTATAGCTGGCTCCAGGGCACAGGGTTTGTACTTAAATCCTTTTCGTGCCTTTAATGCCTGCCATGGCTGTTTATTTATTTTTTTAAAGGCAATTTTTTTTAACATGTCCCGGATTGCTATACCGAAAATATTTTCCGTTTTTAGCATTTTTTTAACGAACTTTTTTTTTTTTTTTTTATTAATAGGCGGCTCCCGCATTGCGATTTTCTTTTTTAATTTTAAGGTCGTTCCTTTTATTAAATTTCCCTTTTTTTAAATTGCCGGATTTATTCCGTCCTTTTTTAAACTGTCGTTTTTAAAATCGGTTACTAATTTTTATTGTTAAATTCTTGTACTGGGTCCAGCCTCGGGGCCATTTCACCTTAACAAGTTCGTTTTTTACCTTAAGCTTTAGCTTAATATAATAAATATAAATTTTAATTTTTTCGGTTATGTTAAGAATTAAAGTGATACGTTTATAATTTATCGTAAAAGTTACGCATAACCTTTTTTAAACCAGGTTATTAAAATCCCTTGTAACCACCCGCTATTTGTTCATTTATTCGTAAACGTTACCGATATTTATTTTAAACTTTTTCCAGCTGTTAAACACGCGGCGGGTATTATTAAAGGCATGGGCTTTTCTTTTTATTGCATTTTTAAATTTTAAATAGAACCATTGCTTTATTTTACCTTTTATAAAAGTGGCTATAAATAATACCTTTTTTACGTTGGTATCGAAATCCTTGGTATAAAAGGCGAAATAAACCTTATAATTCGTTAAAAATGGCTTAAAAAGCTTATTATTTTTACCGCTAAACCGGGCCGAATAAGGCATTTTAAAGCCCTTGATTGCAACTTTTTTTAAAAGTTATAAATCGTTTATTTATTAGGTTAATTTTTTAAAATTTTGCGATACTTTTTTAAAAGTTAACTGCATATTTTAAAGCTAATAATTAACAGCTTTTAAATTAACGGCCATAATTCCGAGCGTAAAAATCGTTTATTTTAAATCGTTAAGGTTATAATTAATACTTTTATATTTATAAAAAACAGGGGGCGCTTTTTCTTTCGAAACCGCCTTTTTCGTTTCGGGTTTTTTCGCCGAGGCCATCGTTACTGCTCCTTTACCTTCGGTAAATACTGAACAGGATTAATTAAAATGTTGCAAACAGGCCTTTTATTTTTAAGGTAAGGCATTTAAAAGCGGTAACGAAGCAATGTTAATAGCAAGGTCGCCTTGCACGTAATTTAAAAAGGGTTTAATAAAATAATAATTTTAATTGCTTGCCCAAAGGGATACTTTAAAATTAATTTAAATTAATTAATGCCGAGCATTAATTAAGGCTATTTTAATTAAAAGGCCAGGCCTTTTTATATATCAGGGCGTCCGTCCTTATGCTTTTGGTAATATATTATCCTTTTAATATATTACCGAGGCGATATGTTATGGTTTAAATATATCGCTTGGGTGATATGTTAATATGCTGGCATATTAACATATCGTTTAAGTGATATGTTAATATGCTGGCATATTAATATATCGCTTTCGATGCGGGGGATGTTACGTGCCTCCAGCCACCGGAGCGGGGTATAAGGCGTACCGCTAGGCTTTCGCACCCAGCCCTCTTGACCCTTTCCCCTAGTGGCTTGTGGTTGTAACAGTAATTTAAAAAGGATCTGGTAAAACAGTAGTTTTAATTGCTTGCCCAAGGGGATGCCTTGGAGCTAATTTAGGTTAATTAATATCGAGTACCAGTTAAGGCTATTTTAATCCCGAGGCAGGCCTCCCTTTTTATATCCGGTGGCTCTTGGCCATTTTGGTTGTAACCTGTAATTTATTTAATAAATTACAAATTACTGCCGTAGGGCGTGCTTTATAATTTGTTTAACGGATCACAGATCACCCTTTTTAGCCGGCCGTAATTTATAATCTATTTAACAGATCATAAATTACGCTTTGCTTAAATAACTGCCTTACGTGACCCAGTGGTCCGTGGTGCGGGGTAAAGGCGTATTGCTGGGGGTTTTTCCCAGCCCTTTTATCCCCTGTTCCTTAGCGGTCCTGTTGCGGCCGTGGTCGCAACATATTGTAATAAATCGCGGGGGAATAACCATTTTATTAATTAATTTAATTGGCACCTCGGTTAAAAGTTTATTTAAAGTGTTTATCCGTACCTTTAAGCTTTTAAAATAATAAAAATTAGCTTGTTATTTTACGGGATTAAAAATTACTTGGTAAGGGATAAGGAATTTATTACTTAAAAGTAATCCGGTGCCCAGTTTGGCAACCTTCCACGCGCCGGTAATAATTTTAATAATGCGTAACTGGCCATTTAAAGCTATGCCTTGCAGGTGGAACAAAAAAATGGCCCAATTAAGTGCTTTTTAAGTGCCAATACCGCTTAAAGTAACGTTAACCGGCTTTTTCGTTACGTTGGCCATATACCTAAGCATTTCAATAATAATAGCTTAACGGCTAGCACTTATATTAAGGCAAGCTTAAAAGGTTTTACTTAATAAATCCCTTTAAATTTAAATAATTGTATACCGGTAAGGGCTATCGGCTTTTAACTGCATACTATTTAATAGCAACGAGCCATGTAAAATAAAAAATCCCACGCGTGTTAAAAGGTGCTAGCGGTAAAAAAAAAAAATCTTATTCCGCCGGTGCTTTTATAAATTTTAGCTCGTTAAAATGTCCGTATTTTAAATTATAACAAGCGTTGTTATCATTTACGTAAAAATCGTTATTATTAAAATAACGTTTTTTAATAAACGTTAAATCGCTTTTAATTTTATCCTTTTAGTTATTAACGCTTTATCCGTTAAGTTAATTATTATTAGCTTTAAATTAATTAAACTGCAAATGGGTTCGTTTTAAAACGGAATTATCGCTAAATTTGGAAATGCTATCGGGATGCGCCTAAAATGCGGCATTAGCGCCCTCGTCCATGCTATAAATTATAAGCCCATTAAATTTATCGTTTTCATTTTCGGTAAAGTTAACGTCCTGTTTTTTTTTTAATTTTTCCTTGGTTAAATGGTTGTAAAATTCGTTTTTATTATCCTTTTAACCGCTTTTAACGGTTAAAAAAAAGTTAAACGCTTTTATAATTAAACGAAAATTTTTAAACTTGTTATTTAGCAAGTTAAAAAACATTGCTTTTTTTTTTAAAAAGAACCGGCTTGTTTTCAGGTCCTTTTATTTAAAAAAGCGCGGGCAACGTCCGTCCGGGTTTTGCTAATCGCGGGATTAAAACGGTTTTCACTTTCCGTTTTATTAACCTGCTTTATTGGTATCCTTAACCTTGGATGCGGCTTAAATGCTTTAATTAATGGCTTTTTTTTTGCTTTTAAAAGTTTGCTTTTAGCGTTTATTAAAAACCTGCCCCTTGTTATAGGTGCGGTAAAACTTTTTAAGTTATTTATAAGCTTTAATATTATTTTTCCACATTTCCTGGTGCTGCCGAAGGTATTAAAAATAATTCGCTGGGTTAATTTAAAGCCTTAAACGCACCATGTTACTTTTTAAACCGTTATTAAAGGCATTATAAATAAATAAGGTAATTTAATTGTTGCTATGCTTAACGATACGGTTTAAACGGATTACCTTTTACCTTTATTGCACGATTTTAATTTTAATAATGGTATTTTTTATAATATACTTTAATTTTTAAAACTTGTTAAAGGCAACTTTTCGATTTATGCCGAAAATTTCCTAAAGCATATCGATATAGCTTTAAAGGATTTAATCTTTATTAAAAGCTATTTATAAGTAAGTTTTAACCAAGTGGCTTAAAATTAAGGTGTGCCATTATTTAATTAAATTAAAAAAAGTTAAATGCAAGTTACGTGCAAGGTTACATTTAACTTTATTATTTTATTAAAAAATAGCAATATATGTTTAAATTAACTCGATATATTAATATACGTTGTAAAATGTATAGCGCCTTTTTTTAACGTAACTTTTAAATTTTGCTGGATTTTTTATAATATATTCCAGCGGTTTAAACATGTTAATATAAATGGGCTTAAACTTTTACCATTGGGGCTTGCTGTTTTATCCTTTTAAAAAAGTTACTAGGTTGGCGATTAAAATGTATCCGGGTGCGGGTTGGTTGCCTTTTAAATTTATCGGCGCCTGGTGGCCTTCGTAAGGAGGGCCCGGCGGTTTTCATAATAGAACTCGCTAATCGCCTCAGCCTGGGCGGCGCATGGGGGGAGGGTCGCGTTAAAGCGGCACTGGGTCCCCCTAATTATCGCTATTATCGCTCCTTTTATTATCGTCGAAAGGTTATCCGGCAGCTATAGCCATTTTTTAACCGGGCGCAAATGGCGCTTAAATGCGTGGCGCGTGTGCCGCGGGATTAAACACCTTTTAACCCTCCCGGGTTTATTTTTAGCGTAAAACCTAACTGGTACGGCTATTTTAGAACAGGATTATTATAAAATTTAGCTTAATCCGTAACCAATTCAGGATATTAAACCGTTTAAATTAATGTGGCTTTAAGCAATAAGGTTGGAAATGGTAAAACCGTTTAAAACGGTTAAATGCTAAATAAATGCGCTTGCTTTCGGTAATTAAAAGGTTTTTTTAATAGGATTTCGAAAAAGCGATACGTTATTAAATTAATTTTTAAAACCATTATTAAAACTTAACTTTAAGTAAAGGTTTTTACCGTTTTTACCGCCGCATGTTCGGGATTAAATTATTAACGCTTTACCTTTTTTATAGTTTAAACGATCCATTATTCGGTACAAATGGGCGTTACATAATTTGGTTTGGGCAAATTTTAAGCTTTTAACTTAATTTTATGCATGTAAAAAACATATCGATTAAGTTTTAACTTTATTTGCCACGCGCGCGAAATGGTTAAAATTAATAATTTATAAAGGAAATTTTCCGGTTTAAACGTAACGTAAGCATGCTTTTATTGGTTTCCGCTGGATCCGAAAGGCTTTAAAGTAAAAGCTAATGGTTTTTCCTTTTTAAAGGCGAAAATTTGCGCTAATATATTATTTTCCGGTTGTAAAGGGCTGTAAATAACGTTATGCTTAACCAATTTTAACAGCTATAATCGGTTAAAAAAATTTAACGCCCATTTATAAAACGTTTCATGCATTTAATTCGGGTTTTATAATTAATTATTGCAAATGGCTTTTTTATACCGTTTAATATATCGATTTTAAATGTAAACTTTCACGTTTTAATAGTTAAATGCTTTTTAAATGGTATCGTTATTATAAAATAACTTTTTATTTTTATAAAGGCAAGTTAAAACGGCTTAATTTAAAACTTTTATTTCCGTTTTATTAAACGGGGAAAGCTTTATAAATTAATTATTAATATGGCAAATAATTAGCAATATAACGTTAAAATTTGCCGGTTTAAAGGTAACGGATAATTTAATAGCTTTTTTTAGCTGGCGTGCTTAAAAAACGTGGTAATAAATCCTTTAAAAAATTAGCAATAATAGCATTTTTAGCTCGGGTAAAAAGGCTTATATAAATTTCGGTAAACGTGTTACTTATTATATAAATAAGGTAAAAAACGAACACCACCTGGTGGGTAATAAATAACGCGTTAAATATTACTTAATAAATAATAAATAACGCGTTAAAGGAAATTTTTCGTTGCTTTAAGTAAAGTGTAATTAAAATGCTGTTGGCAGGACGGTCTCTCCTGTTTTATCGTCAGCTCGAAAATTTTCCAATGTGGCGAACAATAATCGTTTGTAATTAAAGGAATCCCTATATTATGCGCGCCGGGAGAATGAATTTATTTAAATGATAAAATTTAAAAAAGGGCCTTAAATACATGAAGGCGATCGCTTAAAAGGCGATCCCTTAATTATTAAATAATAAAGTAAGGCACGGGCTAATAAGCCCGGTGCCTGTAAGATTCCCCTTTTCCTAATTGCACGCGCATACCGATACTAATCTAACACCGGCACTATTTTATTTTATACACGGGTAACGTAATTCTTTTTTTTTAAATGCCTATTCAGGTAATCCATATAATTTTCGGATGTATTAAATAAAAAAAATCTATAAAGGAAAAGGCCGGATCCGGGATCCGGCCGCTATGTATTTAATAAAAAAATGGCATAACAAAATGCCTGCCGTAAAGGATAAAAAGGTAAAATAAGGTTAATAATTTGTAAAAAAGGTATAATAACGTGAAAGAAAAAAAGCTGTAAAATGGCGGTTTTATAATTTGGCAATTACAAGGCTATTTAAATAAAGAATAATAATAAGGCATGAAGCCGGTGCGGGTTTATAATTAAAAGGAAGGTTATTTAATTAATCGCTTTAATGGGAAACAATTAAATTAACCACTTTTGCAATTTTTAAAGGCAGAATTTATAGCTATAAAAGGCATTTTTCCCACCTTATCGGCGGTTTTATTAACCTGTACCGGTAAACCTTATTATTAATTTACCCTGTTATTATTTTATGCCTTGTTTTGCCTTAAAATCCCGTTTAATCGATCGTTATTTTATTAATCGCTTTTTTCCTTTTTTTTAACGTTTTTACGTCCTGCTACGGTTATGGCAGGAATTAAAAAATTAATGCCAAATCTTTTTAAAAAGCGTAAAAGCCGTCGCTTTTAAAATTTAACGCCTTTTTATAACCTCCCATTATTTGGTAAAAAAGGTGAAATTATTAATAAAGCTAATCGTGCTAAAGCTAAAGCAGTTTTACAGTTAAATTTAACTGTAGCCGTGCTTTTAACTTAATTTAGCAACTTTTAAGTTAATTTCACGACCGTTAACATTTTAATATTGCATTTGCAAGAAGCCCAGCGTTTTTAAGCTTTTAATATTGCTTTCTTTTTTTACGCCCAAATCGCCGCTCCTGTTATTTTTATTTTATATAAAAATCCGATATTTAATTTTGCATAAAACCTTATAACGATTGTTAATCCCGTTGTAACCGCTAATTTTACGGATCCTTTTAAAGGATTATTTAAAACCGTATTAACCGCTTTTAATTTTTTTAAGCCAATTTAAAAAGCAATTTAATAACGCGATCATTTTACGAAAGATTTTATAAAAAGGATAAATGCTGCTAAAATTCGGTTTGCTGCAAATAAAGTAGCGCTAAAACGGGTTTTTAATTATACCAATTTTATAAAGGAGCAGGGTAAGCTTTTTAATTAATTTAATTAAAATTTTATTATTTAAAAAAATAAAAACAAAAAAAGTAAAAATTTAATTAAGCTTTTAATATACCGAGCTTAAAACGAATTATTTAACAAGCAAAACGAGCAGGATATAGCTTTTTCCGCGCTTTTTAAACAATACCAAGCTGCTTACACACATATATATACCTTTTAACCGCTTATTAAAATTGCCAATTATATTGCTGGGTTATTCGGAAATCGTTTTAAACCTGTTACGCTTAAAAAGAATAAAGGTAAAGGTAAAATCGTTTTTAAAATTTCCAATCGTTTTATTATAAAAGGTAAAAGCTTTAAACCATTTATTTTAAGTTTAAATGGGCACGGCAAAAAAGGGGATTTAAAATTAATCCTTTATTTAAGGTGCTTTAAGTTAATTTTGGCGGGAAAAATGCTGGATTTTAATAATGGCGGTGGTTGCCGGGACCAAATCCCGGTTAAAAAGCGGTGCTGGCTATACGCCTCGGGCTATACGTGCAAATTTATATAAATTTTTTAATATTTAAAAGTTTAATAAATAAATTATTTAATTTTTAAAAGTTTAATTATTAAATTTAACATTATCTTAATTTTTTACTGGTTTTGCATTTGGCCTTTAAATTCTTTACGGTTTAACGTTAAAGTAATAAAACGCGCTGTAAATTTATAAGTTTAATTTATAAATTAATAAATCGAATTGCATTGTGCTAATATAAATTATTTAATTATAAAAATTTAATAAATGGTAAACCATTTATAAAATAATATTAATCCTAGCCGAAAAAGATAAAGGAGATTTATTTGCCGATATAAATAATAATTTCCTTATAATAACGAAAGCGGAGCGTAATGCTGCAAACCAAGCGGCCGCTTTAAGGATATGGGATGCTGCAGCTTTAATAGGGGTGCGAGATAATAATAATAATACAAAGTGAAAAAGATTAAGAAAAGCGCGTTTATAAAATTAAATCTTGTCGTTTTTTTGCGTTATATTGTTTGCCGCTTTTATTAATTATAAAAAGCTTGGTTTTATATTTTATTGCGTTATATTTTTAAGGTTTATTATGGAAAAAAAAATTAATTGCAACCTTTGGCATTTTTTTATTTATAATTTCGTTTCACCCATCCTTTAATTTTTATTATTATTACGTTAAAGCTAACCAGATTTTTTAAAGCTTTATTTAGCAAATTTTTCGTTATCGCGTTTGCAGGATTGTTTGCTTTTGCGATTTAACGGACCTTATCGATCTTTTTACCCTTATAAAATTCCCGAAAAGTTATAATATTTATTATAAAACGCTTTTTTGTTATTATCCCAAGCTAAATAAGGTATTGGTATAAAAAAAACTGTTTATACAAATTATTAAATCGTATAAAGGCAAATTTAACCTTTTAATAATTGCCGCAAGCGTAATTTTAAAAACGTAACCCGCGTTAAACCCGCTAACCATCCCGTAAATTTTACTGGCAAGGACGTTTCGCGTTATTTTTTTGCATTTAATTAAGTTTTAATAAAATATATTTCCAGTAATTTAAAAGCTATTTTCCTGCTTTATGGAATTTTTAATACCAAGCATAACCAGGAACCTAATTTATAAATTAAAGTTTTAATTATTTGCGAAAAAACCATTTATAAAAATAAAAAATCGTGCTTTTATTAAATTAAATTACATGTAATTAAAGCTTTTATTTACGTTATTAATTTACCAACGAATGCGTTTATTAAGCTTGTTAATATCCTTATCCAAGGGTTTTTTAACTTGTGCAGTTACGGAATAATTAAATGCGGTTTTTAGCTAGTATATCAAGCTGATATATGCCCCTTGCGCGCGTTAAACGATATATTATTATTAGGTGTTGTTATTTTTTCGGGGCATAAGCTCGAGTTAATCCGCCTATCCTTTTTGCTGCATGCTAATTGTCGTTTTTCCAATTATAATTCTGCAGCCGTTAAAATTGCTTTTATTACCTGGACTTAAAATCGATTTTAACTTTGCTTTAAAGCCTGCTTTATAAAGCGCTATTTCCTTTTTTTTTATAAATTTTTTGCTGCTTAAATTTAACGTATCGTCCGTTTATATGCCCACGATTTTAAAGCTTTTACCGATCCTTAAAATTAGCAAGTACGGATTATAATTTAACGTGGAATAATTTAAACGCTTTTTATAATGTTTTTAATATGTAATAAACCAGTGCAATCCCGTTTTAACCAATTTGTAAAGCGGTTTAATTAAATAAAGGAGGGTTCCTGGGGGGTAATAATGCTGCAATTTTTTAAAAAAGCGCAGGTAAACGGTTTTTTGCAGCTCGGTTTCGGCTTGGGTGTATATTTAGCTAATATTTTAAATTATTAAATGGTAATTTATAGCTATAAAGGTTAGTGCAAGCGCAAGGATTAATTGTTAATTGCATTGTATAATTGTTAGGAATTGGGTAAATAGTGTTAATTTTTCCCAGTCGCTGTAACTTTAAACCACGAGTTTTAATTTTTTATAAGGAGCTTTATCGGTTCTTTTAATTTTTTTAACCATGCGTAATTTAAAAATTTTTACCGATTTATTAATTTAATATTATCCGATCGGTTCGATTATATTATTAATTAATAAATTGCCAATTTCCTTTTTATTTAACTGTTTAAATAGTTTGCCGGGCGTCGTGATTTTGCCATTGCGTCGGTAATGGAGCGTTAAATGCATTAACTTCGTTTTTTTTACGTTAATAAACGCTACCGGTACGCTTTCCGGGGCTTGATTACGCGGGGGTCGTTCACGGCATTATGGCGCCGGTGCTTTAACCGGAGGTGCCAATGGCTTAAATGCCCTCCGGGATTTCCCTTAACAACGTGAAAATGGCATTATTACCTTAATTTTTAATTTAACCTCGCTGGCACTTGTTAAGCTGTCTTTTTATAATTTGGTGCTTTTATAAGGTCGTTTTCATTTTTTTAAAAGCGGTAGCATCTTTCCTGGCTTTGAATTATTTTTATTAAAGCTTGCCGATTTATTAATTTATTATACGGCGTTTTAACAAGGTTTGCCTCGAAAACGTGGCATAACGGGTGCTGGGTATTTAAATGGCTCAGGTTATTCCTTTAAATTTACCGTTTGCTACTTTTCCGATTTATGGTAAGGCTTGCAAACGATATTACGAAACGTTATTAGCTTATTTAACATATTTATCGTAATTTTGTTATTAATTACGGCCAGCATTTTAAAAAGTTTTTACCATTTTTACTTTTTTTAATACATAAAAATTTTATTTCCCAGCGCCAGCAATTTTAATAACGTGCTTAAAGTGCTTAAATTATTACAGGTATTTAAAGCGTTATTCACTTTGCGCTTGGCAAATAATTTATGCAATTTTACTATAGCTTTAATAATTGCTATTGCTTTTTAAACTTATATTTTTATAAGTGGTAAGTTGCTAATTATAAAGGATCCGTGGTTACGACACGAATATTATTAGGGTTAAAAGTAACCCTTAAGCCATGTATATAAAAAAAAGGCTTTACCCTTTTCCTTTTCCCACATAAAACTTTTTTTTTTTTTTTAGCTTTTAAAATAACATTATTAAAGCACCTGCCAATTTTTTAACTGGCAGTTTAACTTATAACATTTTTAAATGCTTATTTCCTAATATAAAATCCTTTTATAACATAACGGCATTTAAAAAATACCAAAACGAAATGTTTACCGTTTAAAATAACCCTGCCCAAAAAGCCTTGTTAGCGGCGCTATAAAGCATTAAATTTTAATTAATAAGCTACGTTGCAAAAGTCGAGCAGTTAAAACGAAAGGCCGTTTTGCGCAAGGCGTTAACCTAATAAGGATTAATATAAACTTAAAAGCAGGCCGCCGCAACGCTTAAATAAACCCGTTTTAAAATGGCAGCCGAGGCTTAAAATTAAAAAAAACGAACCCAAATAAAAATTGCCCGCATACGTGGAAAATATAAAAAGTTTATTTAACGCGCACGCACAGGGCTTACGGCGGCCCAAATTAACGCCCATACCGTTATTCAATCCCCGGCAGGATTAGCTATACCTATTACCGGGCAATAAACGTTAAACATTATGCAGTTAATTTTTACGCTAGCACCTTTTATTTAACGCAAGCTTTTAAAAAATTTATCCCCGTACGGAAAAAGCGGCATTACTTTTACGGTATAAAAAAACGTAATTACGTATAAGTTAAAAAAAAATACCAATTTTATTAACAATTACCGCAATAAGTACGAATATATTTAAGCTTTATTAACGTTAAACATTTAAAATATTATTTGCTTGTATTACGAATGCGAAAATTTTAAAAGGGGTTATAACCCGGGTAAATCTTTAACGTATTTTATTATTATGTTTAATAATCCTTATAAACGCTTACAAGCGTTACTTTAACTGGATATTTTTAAAATGTCTTTTAAGCAATTATTCGCATAATTTTTTACGATATTTAAAATGCTACTTGCAGCGGCAAGGGGGCTATCCTGGTAAAACGAAATTAAAATAAATTTTTTACAATTAAAAGTTTTATTTTAAATTTATAATGCTATAATAGGTTTAGCGCTGGATTTTTTCACGTATACCGTTACGGTAACGGCATATAAGCGTATCGCTTAAAATTTAAAAGCTATCGATATAAATTAGCGCATAGCAAAAAAAACGCCGGGCTTAATTTCGCCGTATCCAGCTTTTAATTAAACGGATATACTAATAATTAATATAAGCGCCGCGGCCTTTTGCTAGTTCCGTTAAAAAAAATAAAAGGGTAAAAATTTACCCGCAACGGGCATAAAAAACGCGACACGTAAACGCGCCGTGTGGGTTTCGGTAAAAGAATTGCTGGCCCGGCGAAAGGCAAGCTAATGCTTTCGTTACGAATCTTTAAAACATATGGCGTAAAAGTGCTCGCTTTTTTCTGTTATTAAACCAATTTTAAAAATTTTTTAGGCGGATACGGAACTAAACGATTAAAAAAAAAGTAACTTTTAATAAAAATTTTAATTAAAAATTAACGGGGCCGTAAAAAAAGCGATTAGCAATTAAAAATAAACGAAAAAGGTTATAAGCTAAAAAATTAAAAAAAATTAAATATAATATAAACGAACCCTTTTTTTTTATTTTAATACTTTTTAACAGCTACCAGTTTATTAATATTTAGGTGGATTTTAATTGTAAATGTTACGCGGTAATAAGCGAAAAATTTATTTAAAAAATATAAACCGAACGGATCCGGTTACCCATTTCGTGAAAGGTTGGTACCATTTTCGGATAATTAATAATAAAAATTGTAAAAATGGTAAAATGCATAATAAATATTAACGGATAAAAATTAACGGCCCTGTTTTATATTATACCGGGAATGTTAAAAAACGTTATTTTAAAATTATTTTAAATAAAATACAAGGGGGCAATGCTTAATCCGGTAATAAATAGCCTTTATATAAGGGTAATAAAAAATTTAAAATGTAAAAGTTTTAATCCTAATAACAATTAAAAAAGCCCTTTTTAATTATTAGCAATATTTATACGGCAATGTATAAACGGGACCTTTATAAAATAAACGGAACTTTTAAATACGCCTGCATATTATTTAAAAAAATAACGAGAATCCTATAAGCTACCGTTCCGATAACGGTTACGGCGCTCCTAAAAGTTTTTTTTCCTTTCGAGCTTATTAAATTCGCGAACCTTTTTAATAAAATAAAAGCATTCGGGTTATTACCGCATTAAAAAAATTTTAATTATTATATTAAATTAAAAATAAATAAGCAAAAACGTACCCCGAAGCTCCTTTAAAGCCGATTGTATAATATGCTAAAAAAGCAGCTTTTAAAGCTGCAAAAACAAATCGTAAAATTAATAAATAAAAAATAAATCCGCGCCAGCTTTTTACCGGCAGCGGCCCCCGTTTTAATAATACGCAAGGCGTTAAAAGGTTAATGCTTATGCGTAAATTACAAGACTTTTAACGGGATTATACTGCAGGATAAGTACCTGCTTTTTTAATTAAAAAAACGTTACGCTCGTTAGCAAGCGTAAAATGGTTTATTAAAATTGATATCCGCGCCGCCTTTTATAAAATTTGTATCGCGGAAAGGGATAAACATTTAATAGCATTTTAAACAAGGTTTGGCCTTTTTAAATGGTTAATTTACCCGTTTAACCTTGCTGGAACCCTTGCAACGTTTTAAAGGTATATTAATAAAATATTAAGCGACATTTTAAATGATTTTATTTCGGCTTATTTAAATAACGTGTTAATTTATTTGTTAAAATTGAAAAAGGATCATATAAATAAGGTTAAAACAGGTTTAAAACGCTTTTAAAACGCGGGATTAAATTTGGATTTAAAAAAAAGCGCTTTCGCAATAACCAAGGTAAAATACTTTAGTTTTATTATAAAAATAAGCGAAAAAATACAAGCTAATTTTAATAAAATCCGGGCGATCCGCGAATAAAAGGCGTTAAAACAATTATAAAAAGTCCGGGCCTTTTTCGGGTTCGTAAACTTTTATTAAAAATTTATTCGCAACTTTTTTAAATTAGCAATGCCGCTAATGGAACTAATAAAAAAGGGACGGTAATTTTATTAAACCAGCGATACCAATAAAGCTTTTAAAGCTTTTAAGCTTGCATTTACCCAAGCCCCGGTATTGGTTAAATAGGACCCGGTAAAAAAATTATAATAAAAATTAATTATTTCGGCTCGGTTTTAAAAAGCTATTTATTTTAATAGGATATAAACGGTATCATGCGCCCAATTGCTTACTATTTTTAAAAATTAAACAACGCGCAACGCAATTACATAATTTACGATAAAAAACTTTTAACGGTAATGGAATATTTTCAGGCATAATTGGCAAAATTTCGCAACGTACGCTTTTTATTCCTTATTTTTACTAATTATAAAGCTTTAAAATATTTTTTAAAACCCAAGGTCGTTTTTAAAAAATAAATAAAATAGGCGGAAAAATTATCGGGTTTTTATTACGTATTAAAATATAGGCCCGGTTACCATGCAATACTTCCCAATGCTTTATTAAAATGGGAACAGGATAAGTTTATAAAAAAACGGGTAATTACGGTGCTCCGCCCCGTTCCGAATACGTTTTAATTACGGCCAGCAACAGCTTAAGTTATAAATAACGAAAAAAAACCGCCGTTAATAGCAACAGCACCGTTTTTAAATAAAATTACACCCCTAGCCTTTAACGGCACCCTGCCAATAAAAGTTTAAATTTTTAAAAGTAAAGCTTTAATAACATTATGGAATACCGCATTAATTTATAACGATTTATACCCGGTATAACACGAGGCGGTCCGTAATAACCTTTCCCGTTTTTTATTAAAAATGGCCCTAAAAAACGTACAAATAACGAACTGCTCTTTAACGCCCTAAGCGCATTCCGGTATAAAAAAAAATTATGGCTTCCTGCTTAAAAACCATTAATTACGGCCATTTTTTAAAAGATATATACCTTGCCTTTTATAAAATATACGGGCAGAAACGCAACGTTTTTTATTTTAGCAAGGGATTATTACTAGGACAGGATAATACAGGATATAAAACAGTTTGTTCGGAATTACGATATGTGCCGTAAATTGCACCTATTATATTAATTGCGTTAAAGCCTATTACAGCTTTTGCCGGTCCCGGACAGGTTTTAATTTTAAATTTTAATAAATTTTATAATAAAATTTTTAATTAATAACAAATCGGCGCCCCGTTACCTGCTAATAATTACGGATAAATTGTTAAAATATGTCCAATTAAAGGTAATGCATTTAATATTTGCTAAAAAATGCGCGCGCTAATTCCGTAACATTTAGTAGCGCTTTTGCAAATTCTTTAAAGCTATTATTTCCGATAAAAGCTTAAATTAAATCGGGAAATTTTAATCGGAGCTTTACCGCTTGGTTGGTATTAATTAACTGCTATTTACGGCATATTACCCATAAATAAATAAGGGTATAAAACGTGCAAATTAAAAGGTACAGCAATATTTACGTTACGTGATTACCTTTATCCAGGAAAATTGGCCCAATTATTTACCCGCTTGCTAGCTGGCATTAAATAACTGGACCTTTATTGTAACGGGGTTTTATTTAAATAAATTGCTGCTTGGTTTTAATATTAACCCGGTTTTAAAAACGGCCGACCCAATCCCTGCCTTAAGCATAAACCTTAAAGGTTGCGCGTCCGTTTTCGTTTTACATTTACGGAATGGTATAAATTTAACCAGCGCCACGATAATATACGTGCAATAGTAATAAAAAGTTAACACGAACCGTTTTAAATGTTCGGTTAAAAGGTTTAAAATAAACGATTAAATTTAATTATTTTTGCGTAACATTAAAACGAACCGTTTTAATAAAAAGCTGGATTGGTTATATAATAAATATACCGTAACAGTAATCCCTTTTTTAATAACAATTATTTTAAATATACCGGGGGGCATTTACCCCATTTTTTACGTTAAATTAATAAAACGTGCTGCAAATAACCCGTTACCATTATAAATAATTACAAATACCAGGCCGGGTTTAATATTAGTTCCCGCGGACGAAAATTGCGCTTTTAAAAAGGAATGGAAGGTTAAAAAAATTCTTACCGCTAAAAGAAAACGCGGCCGTAAAAGCAATTGTTTAATGCTAATAAAATAGGTTAAATAAAACGATGCCACGTGAAAACCCCTAAAAAAGTTTATAAATATAAAAGCATTAACAAGGTTTAAAAAACGCTGGGAAAGCGCCTAAATAAACGCCGGCCCGGAATTATTACGGAAAAAACAAGCGAAAAAAAGCGCGGGCGCGGCAGGAAGGGTTAAAAAGCGCATATTAAAAAAACCGCATTATCATGCGGCAACGGAAAAGGTTTATTTTTAATTATTAATAAACATACCGGCTTATTATTTAAACGTTAAATTAAATATAACGCAAAACCAAGCTAAAACCATTTTAAATCATTTAAAAAAAATTAAAAAAGGCAGGAACGCCGCGGTTTAAAGTTATAACGAAATTAAAACGAAATCAACTATATCATTTACCGTTTTAACGGTAATAACAATTATATTTATAACGGTAAACATTTTTACGCGCGCGATAAGCCCGTTTTATAAAGGATAAAAACCGTTTATTATTATTATAAAAACGATAAGGGTTAATCATTTCATATTTATCGTTATTACCATTGCTAAATAAAAAAAAGGGCAAAGTGGGCGCAACGCACTGGGCTTGCTGGTTTGTTATAATTTAAATAAAGCTAATAAACCTAATTATTATATTTTTATAGCACTGTTTAACGCATTATTAAAAAAATCCGCGTTAAATTTAACAAGCGTACGAAACGATAACGAATAAAAGCTTTACCTTTATTATATTAAAGCCGTAAACAAGCGTGCCAATAAGCTTTTAATGCTGCTGTACGGCACCATAACGTTTAAAGCTAAAAGTTAAAACGGCCCGGATAAACTGCTGCATAAAACCATTACCAGCCCCGGCAAGGTTAAATTGCGCACGCAACTTAATAATTTGCGTTATCGCAACGGTGGCGGTGCGTTTTTAATTGTTAAGGGTATTAAAAAAAAGGCGGTTAAAAACCGGGGCGCAATTGGAACGGTTTTTTTTTTAGCATAACGTTTAACAAGTACGTAATTATAATTTTAAATAATTGCAAGCAGCTTGCGGTAGCACCGCTAAAAACGCGTAAAAATGGCATACTTGGTTTAAAACCGCTCGCAGGTTTTATAACCCGCAATGCAACGCATGCAAGCATTGCTGCGCTAGCAAAGCTGGCATTAAATATTTCCGTTATAACGGCCGCTGTAAATGTATTAACGATACAAGTAACGAATTTATTACGAAAGCGCCGCATTTTTATTAAATAAATCGTTAATTATAATAACATTTTTAACGGCACGAACCGATTTATAAAATTATTTTAAATTAATTGTAACACGCGTTTATAAGGAGGGATAAAAACGGGCATATACCGGGCGTAAAAGGTTACCGCCAGGGCCATTACCGGAACCGTTAAAAGGATCACGAAAAAAAGGAACCGGGGGCACGGTAGCAATAGCCATGGTTAAATAAATTAAAAACGCGCGTTCAAGGTGAGAAATAAAAGGTTAAAATAAAATATATAACAAAAGCACAGGTTGCAATTAATAAAGGAAAAGGGCGGCAATTTAATAATAGCAAAACGAAAAAATAAAAACGAATTAATAAAAGCGCGAAAAAAAAAAAAGAAAAAAACGAAAAAAGCGGGAACGTGATCCTTTTACGTGCTAAAAAAAAAAGCTTTTAGCAAAACAGCAGCGCGGCAACCGTTAAATGGCAATATAAACGCGTTAAAAAACGGGAAAAGCATTAGCAAAAAAAAAGCGATTTAAATTAATCCCTAACATACCGGCGGCAAAAACGATTAACGGGGTAGCTTTAATAACCGTTAAATAATAACATAAGCGCGCCGGGATACGAAATAAGCATTAGCAAGGGCAGGAGCAAGGCATATTAATTTTTTAACGCAACGGCCACGATATTATTATCTTGCGCTTAAAAGGCATTTATTCCGTTCCAATTACGCCCGAACAATTAATAAATAAAACGGTTAAATAATACGGGCATGGGGCGGCCGGTTCGAAAGCACCAATACCCTTAAACGGAGGTTATGTAAAAATTCGTGGTTACGACACGAATACTGTTAGTGTCACGGGACAAGACCAGCGTTGTACCCGTTACACCAAGGCAAAAGAGGAACGTTGTTGTAGCTGGGATTACAACCGTGCATGGTCTTTATAAGGGATCGTACCGTGACAGTACCCTGCCCTTAAACCGCAATTGTCCCCAATTGCGATTAAGGTTCGCCTTTCAGGGTGCGCTGCACAAGCAAGGTGCTGGCGCTGGCGCTGCGCAAGCGAGGCGCTGGCGCTTATGCCACAGTAGGGTGATCGTTATAAGCCCCCCTGAAAAGCCGCGGTAGGCTTTTCGAATCGCTGGAATTAATTCTCCCCCCGCCCCCAGCAAGAAGAAGCGCCACAAGTGGCTGTTGTGCGCACGCCCTTGTGCCATAACCGAAAACTTGTGCGCGCGACCGTGCGGGGAATTGAACTCGAGCAACCCATAATAAGCTACAACAAACTGTCACGGGACAAGACCAGCGTTGTACCCGTTACACCAAGGCAAAAGAGGAACGTTGTTGTAGCTGGGACTACAACCGTGCATGGTCCTTATAAGGGATCGTACCGTGACAGTTAGGGTTAGGAATGACCCCTGAGCTATGTGTATAAAAAGGGGGTTTCGCCCCTTTTTTTTTCCTATATAAAACTCCCTTTCTCTTTTTTAGCCTTTAAAATAATATTATCAAGGCATTTGCCAGTTCTTTAACTGGCAGCTTAACTTATAACATTAGTAAGTTTAAGCATGGTTTTAAAAACGAGCAGTATAAGGATTAAGCCGTTAGGTTCCGCGGTATCGTTTAAGGCTTTTACCGCTTTTTAAAGCGTAAAATTAGGCTGAATATCAGGGCATTCCTTTTTAATTATTTCGTACGCTTTACGAAAAGGTCCGTAATATCTTTTAACCTTTCCAATCGATTAATAAGCTTTTATAGGAATTTGGTAGCATGTAATTTTAAAAAGCTTTATTTTGGCTTAAAATTTGCTTGCAGCGAAATTGGTGCCGGTATTATGGGATATAATATTTAAAGGTTTTAAATAAATGTTAAGCTAGCAGCGCTTAAAAGCTTTTTACGTTTTTTTTGTTAATCCTTTTTTAAAAAAGGTTGCGGCGTTAAATGCAATGCTTGCATTAATTGTATAAAATACTTGTTTACCGTTTAAATGCATAATGTTAACGATTATTTTATAATTAAAATTAATGTTATTTTTAAGCGTGAATTTAAAACGTTATAGCGCGGAGCTTATTGTTTAGCAATGGTGGCACACACGTTTAATTATTTATAAAGCGTTGCAATTTATAAAATGACCGGTTTAATTTAGCACGTGCCACAATCGGTTAATAAAGGGGTATTTAAAACGTTTATGCAATTGCTGCAATTTTATTTTTATTAGGAATAACGTTTTTAAGCTTTTAAGATTTGTTAAAAACGAAATGCTTGCTTTTAATAGGTTAATATCGTTAAAAAGGAGCTATAAATGGCTTAACCTTTTTATAATTAAAACGCGTTTACCGTGCCTTGTTATAAGCTTATTGCGTGTGTTATTAAAATAAATTTCCAGTTTATTTATATTGTTAATGCAAAGCAGGAATAAAATATTGGTAAGGATTATATAAAAAGTTACCGATTTAACCGGGGTTTTTATTATAATCTTCCTGAAACTGGAAAGCATTTTTCCTAATCCGAATTAAATATAGCGTTTAATTTTACCCGTGGCCATTTAAAAATTGGGCAAGTAACATTGCAAAGCTTGGAACTATATGAGGCCGGTGATTAAAACTTTAACTGCTTTAGTATTTGGAATAATGCCATGCCATTTATTTCTAGTAAAAAGCATATATTGGTTTAATAATCGCTTTTAAAAAGCCATGGTTTATTTATTATTTAATCGTTAAATAAAAATGGTGCGAAAACGGTATCGAAAAGCCTTATTGGCAAAAAAAATTGCAAACGTGGGGATAAGGAAATGCGTAACAGGTGCATTTTTTTTTATCGTTATAATTTAAATAATTGCTGTGCTTAATTAATAATTAATCCAGCAAATTGTCCGAGGATATTTCGTTATTATTTTTTTCGTTAAATCCTTTATGCTTAAAAAAGAACTGCTTATAATGTTTTTTTTAATCGTTGCAACCGGCCCGCTTATGTTTTTAACGCTTTTTAAAGCTGCGTTGCTCCTTTATAAAATGGCATGTAAATTTATAACCTGGCTTTATACAAATCCAGCATTTAATATCGCGCCTGGGGCTGCGGAAACGTGGTTTAAGGCCACTTTTATTCCATTTAGCCTGGCGCCGATCGTTTTTAGCGTTATTTTTAAATTTCCGCTTTATAAAATGGCTGCTATAAGCGCTATTAACGTTTTTTTCCATTTAAAAAATGCTGCGGAGCTGAAAAGCTATTTTTTTAAACGTTTTTTCCGGCCTAGCAAGGGTTATTTTTAGCTTAAAAACTCCCTGAACTGCACGAAAGACGCTTGTAACGAGTTAATAATTTTATTAATATAAAGGGCCTAAAGCTTGTTAATAAATTTAAAATTTATTTAAAAGGATTTAAAGCATTTTTATTTTGCTTTTATTTACGTTCGCGCTTTTTAAACGGATAATTTAAAACGTTATTAAGCTTTAATTTGTATAGTACTGTTATTTGTTAATTTTTATATTAAAATGCTATTAAAGCTTAAAATAAGTTTTTTTAAACGTATAACCTTTTTTATTTCCTGTATAAAATAAATTTTAGCACGGCCTGTAAAAGTTATCGGGAAAAGCGCGTAAAGTTATAAAAGGGAAATATTAAACGCTTTGCAAATGTTTATAAAAATTAAAACCTTATCGTTTAAAATGTTATATTAATTTTTTAAATATTTATATATTTTATTTCACATATTACGAAACGATTTTAACAAGCTCGGATTAAGCGGTGCATTGGCCGTTTTTAATGGTAGCAGCATGCGATACGGGTTAATATTTTATAACAAAGGCTGGTACTGGGTAGGAATAAAGGTTATAATAGCTAATTTTACAATTAATATTTAACCTTTTAACTGCGCTTGCGAATTAAAAAAAACTTGGTGGTTGGGGCTTGGCTAATAACTTGGTATGGTTAAAAATCGGCTCCTTTAATGCAGCGGATTAAAGAAACGAATTTCATTTAATCGGGAAATGGTTCGGTCGTTTTTAAATTACGGCCGGTAAAGCAAAATGCAATTCCTGTATTAATAATTTAAAAAATTTTAAAACATGTTATCCTTATTTAGGAAATCCCGTTTAATAATTGATAAATATGCCCGGGGTTAAAATTAATTTTTATTATGCTTAATTGTGGCTTTACCGTGGCAAAAAGCTGCACGTTATCGTTTATGCGCTTGTTCGATTTAAAAATTACTAATTAACCGCTTCCTATTAATCGGTGCGCCACGTGCCCCCCTTTTACCGGATAATTCCGCAAGCGGAATTATAAATTTAAAAGCTTTACCCTTATCCTGCCAATTTATCGTTAAAGGTTTTACTGCTTTCCCGATTGCTAGGTTTTAAGCATTATCGATATTTTCCAATAACAAGCTTAATCGAATTATGCTTTTTTGGTTGGGTTTACCTGGAATCGTAAATTTATAATTTGTTAAAAACTTAATTAAAGCTCGCGGAGCTTTTAAATTTAATTGGTCCAGTTGCATTAATATTATGCTGTAAAAGTTTTTAAAAAAGACTAATAAAATATAATCGTTATAATAGTAATAATTTTCGATTATAAACTTAAAGGTTCAGGCATAAATCCAATCGTTAAAAGCTTTTTTAAAAAAGCTCCCAATGGTATAATTTTTTTATTGCAGGAAATTTATATTAATAATAATTATAAACGTTTTCGTAAAACCGTATTTTTTAAACAATTTAAAAATAATTTTATCGAAATAGGTTTTTTTTTACTCGGAATCGCCCTTGCTATCTGCTTTTTATAATTTAAACATTTTGTTAATGGTACCTATCTAATTATTAAAACTTTATTAAAGTTGCCAGTGCTTCCCTTTTAGTAAATGGACGAGCAATTTTACCTCGGGATGGTAATTTTTTAATTTAAAAGCCCTCGTGGCTTGTATCGCGCAAATCGGTCCCTTTAAAAATTATATAACGCCTTTTTTTAAGCTTACGGGTTCCTTAACCAGCCTGTATCTTCCACCGCTTAATATGAACAGGGGGTCCGGGATCGGAAGCGTCCTTAAAAAATACGCTATTAAACGGTAATTACGTTGTTCCATTGCTTTTAAATCTGTTGCAAACCTTCCGTATCGATCCTAAAATCTCCGGGTAAATGTAACGCTAAATCCTTTACCTTGCCGTTTATATTGCCTTTTAAGCAAACACTAATTAATGTTGGTAGGATGGTTTTTCCTGTTGTATCGTTGGCTTGGAAATTTCCCAATATGGCGAATAATAATCGTTTATAATTAAAAAAATCCCTATATTGTGCGCGCCCGTAAAAGGGATTTATTTAAGTGATAAAGTTCAAGAAAGGGCCTTAAATACATGAAGGCGATCGCCTTTTAGGCGATCCCTTGATCGTTAAATAATAAAGCAGGGCACGGGCCAATAAGCCCGGTGCCTGTAGGATCCCCCTTTTACTAATTGCACGCGCACACCGATGCTAATTTAATAATATTATTTAATCGGTTTAATTACATTATTAACCAGCAAGTTGCTAATTTTTTTCTTATTTAATTGCTTAAAAGGTTTACCAGGTGTCGTAATTTTTCCATTTTTTAATAATAAAGCGCCAAACGCATGGATTTCATCTTTTTCGCGCTAATAAATGCCGCTGGTATAATTTCCGGTGCTGGATTGCGCGGGGGTCGTTCTCGGCGTCGTGGCGCCAATGTTTTAACCGGAAGTGCTAATGGCTTAAATGCTTTCCGGAATTTCCCTCGGCAACGTAAAAATGGCACTATTACTTTAATTTTTAATTTAATCTCGCTGGCACTTATTGCGCTATCCTTTTATAATTTAATGCTTTTACGAAATCGTTTTCGTTTTTTAAAAGCAATGGCATTTTTTTAATTTTTAAATTATTTTTATTAAAGCTTGCCAATTTATTAATTTGCTGTACGGCGCTTTGACAAGGTTTACCTTGAAAGCGTGGCATAACGGGTGCTGGGTATTTAAATGGCTTAAATTATTCCTTTAAACCTGCCGTTTGCTGCTTTTTTAATTTATAATAAAGCTTGTAAACAGTATTACAAAATGTTATTAACCTATTTAGCATATTTATTATAATTTTATTATTAATTATAGCTAGCATTTTAAAAGGTTTTTGCCATTTTTGCTTTTTTTGGTACACGAAAATTTTATTTCCTAGCGCCAGCAATTTTAATAACGTGCTTAAAATGCTTGGGCCGTTACGGGTATTTAAAGCGTTATTTATTTTGCGCTTGGCAAATAATTTGCGCAATTTTACCATGGTTTTAATAATTATTATCGCTTTTTAAACTTATATTTTTATAGGTAATAAATTGTTAATAAGCCTAGGTATAGCTTTAAAAACGAGCAGTGTAAAAATTAGGCCGTTAGGTTTCGCGGTATCGTTCAGGGCTTTTACCGCTCCTTAAAGCGCAAAATTAGGCTAAATATCAAGGCATTTTTTCCTGATTATTTTATACGCTTTACGGAAAAGTTTGTAATATTTTTTAACTTTTTTAATTAATTAATAAGCTTTTATAAGGATTTAATAGCATGTAATTTTAAAAAGCTTTGTTTCGGCTTAAAACTTGCTTACAGCGAAATTAATACCGGTATTGTAAAATATAATATCCAAAGGTTTTAAATAAATATTAAGCCAGCAGCGTTTAAAAGCTTCCCACGTTTTTTTTGTTAATCCTTTTTTAAAAAAGGTTGCGGCGTTAAATGCAATGCTTGTATTAATTGCATAAAGTACTTATTTACCGTTTAAATGCATAACGTTAACAATTATTTTGTAATTAAAATTAACGTTATTTTTAAGCGTNAAATGCATAACGTTAACAATTATTTTGTAATTAAAATTAACGTTATTTTTAAGCGTAAATTTAAAGCGTTATAACGCGAAGCTTATTATTTAACAATGGTGGCACATGCGCTTAATTATTTATAAAGCGTTACAATTTATAAAATAACCGGTTTAATTTAGCACGTGCCACAATTAATTAATAAAAGGGTATTTAAAACGTTTATGCAATTGCCGTAATTTTACCTTTATTAGGGATAACATTTTTAAGCTTTTAAAATTTATTAAAAACAAGATGCTTGCTTTTAATGTGTTGATATCGTTAAAAAAAAGCCATAAATGGCCTAACCTTTTTATAATTGGAACGCGTTTACCGTGCCTTGTTATAAGCTTATTACGTATATTATTAAAATAAATTTCCAGTTTATTTATATTATTAATGCAAAGCAGGAATGGAATATTAGTAAAAATTATATAAAAAGTTACCAATTTAACCGGGGTTTTTATTATAATTTTCCTAAGGTTAAAAAGCATTTTTTTTTTAATTTAAATTAAACATAACGTTTAATTTTACCCGTAGCCATTTAAAAATTAAGCAAATAACGTTGCAAAATTTAAAATTATATAAGGCCGGCGGTTAAAATTTTAGCTGCTCCGGTATTTAGGATAATGCCGTATTATTTATTTCCAATAAAAAGCACGTATTAATGTAATGGTTGTTTTTAAAAAATTATATTTTAATTATTGCTTAATCGATAAATAAATATGGCGTAAACACAATGCCAAAAAGCCTTATTCGCGAGGAAAATTGCGATTGTAAAGGTAAAAAAATGTGTTAATAATGCTTTTTCTCCCCTATCGTTTAATTAATTGCTGGGCTTAATTGTTAATTAAATCCGTTAATCGTTTACGAATATCTTATTATTTTTATTTTCGTTATATCCTTTATATTTAAAAAGAAACTGCCTAAAGCCTTTTTTTAATCGTTCCAATTTTTTTATTTGCATTTTTAACGCTTTTTAAAATTGCGTTATTCCTTTAAGGTATGTCGTATAAAGCAGCAGCCTGGCTTTATATAAATTTAACACTTGGAATTACGGTTGCGGGAGCTGGAAAAGCATGATTTAAACGAGCCACCCTTGTTTTATTTGCTATTGCGCCGATCGTTCCTAGCATTGTTCTTAAATTTTCGTTTAATAAAATGGGTGCTATAAATATTAATGTTTTTTTTCATTTAAAAAATATTGCAAAGCTGTAAAATTAATCCTTTAAACGTTTTTTTTGGCTGTAAAAAGGTTATTTTTAGCTTGGGCACTTTTTAAATTGTATAAAGAACGCTTGTAATTAATTAATGGTTTTATTAATAGGTGAAACTTAAAGCTTATTAGTAAACGCGGAATTTATTTATAAGGGTTTAAAGCATTTTTATTTTGCTTTTACCTGCGCTTGCGCTTTTTAAATTAATAATTTAAAACGTTATTAAGCTTTAATTTATATAATACTATTGCTTATTAACCTTTACATTAAAATGTTATTAAAATTTAAAATATATTTTTTTAAATAAGTAACCTTTTTTTATTTTTTATACGAAATAATTTTTAGCACGGCTTGTAAAAGCTATAAAAAAATTGCGTAAAATTATAAAAAAGGAATATTAAGCGCCTCGCAGGTGTTCGTAAAAATTAAAACCTTATCGTTTAAAATATTGTATTAATTTCCCAAGTACTTGTGCGTTTTATTTTATATATTGCGAAATAATTTCAACAAGCTTGAATTAAACAATGCATTAGCCGTTTTTAATGGTGGCAGCATGCGGTACGGATTAATATTTTGTAACGAAAGCTAGTACTGGGTGGAAATAAAGGTTATAATGGCTAATTTTATAATTAATATTTGGTTTTTTATTTGCGCTTGCAAATTAAAAAAAGCTTAGTAATAAGGGTTTAGCTGGTAGCTTAACATGGTTAAAAGTTAATTTTTTTAACGCGGCGAATTAAAAAAACAAATTTTATTAAATCGGGAAATAATGCGGTTATTCCTGGGCAATAATTGGTAAAATATGCAAGTTTTATATTAATAATTTAAAAAATCGCAGAACATGTTATTCTTATTTAAAAAATCCCATTTAATAATTAATAAACGTATTTAAAATTAAAATAAATTTTAGCTGTGCTTAATTGTGGTTTTACCGTGGTAAAAAGCTACGCGTTATTATTTATACGCTTATTTAATTTAAAAATCACCCGTTAATTGCTTCCTATTAAGCGATGCGTTAAATGCCTCCCTTTTAATAAATAATTCCGCAAGCGGAATTAAAAATTTAAAAGCTTTACTTTTATTTTATTAATTTATCGTTAAAGGTTTTACCATTCCCTTAATCGCTAGGTTTTAAGCGCTATTTATATCGGTTAATAATAGGCCAAATTTAATTAAAGCCTTTATATTAAGTTTATCCGGTACAGCAATCCCACGCTTTTTTAAGTACTTAATTAAAGCTTATAGGATTTTTTTATTAAAAAATTTCATTCGGTCCAGGTTTAAACCTTTAAAATCTTTTAAAAAGGCCATAAGCAGCATTTTTACGTTATAGGTTAAACCTTTAATTATAAATTTAAAAATCCAGGCGTAAATTCGCTCGTTAAATGCGTTTTTAAAAAAGCTCCCTAGGGCGTAATCCGTTTGCTGGAAAAATTGCTGGTTGCATTTTAAAACGATCGCTTTATTAATATTATAAGGCTGCAACGCCTTTTAAATAAATTTATTTAAATAAATAATTTAATAATTAAATTTTGGTTTAAGGTTTACTTTTTATGCTTTAAATATTTTATTAATTATGCCCGTTTAATCGTTAAAACCTTGTTAAAATTGTTAATGCTTCCCTTTTAATGGGTGAACGAGCAATTTCGTTTTGGGGGTGGTAATTTTTTAATCCGAAGGCCTTTATAGCTTAAAAAGTTACAAGTTGGTCCTTTCAGGGATTATATAACGTTTTTTGCCAAGCTCGTGAAATTTTTTTAACCGGTTTTAACCTAATTGCTTGTAACGCGAACCTAAAAAAAAAGGGGCTTATTTATTTTAATAAATACGCTATTAAACGAAAAAAGGTTATTTTTTTGCTTTTAAATCTTTTATAAACGGTTCTTTAAATCCTAAAATTTTTTAAATGTTTAGCGCTAAATCTTTTATCTAACCGTTTATGTTACCTTTTAAGCAACATTGATTAATGTTGGTAAAAATGGGTACTCCTATTTATAAACGGCTTAAAGCTTTTTAAAAATAATAAATAATAATTTTTATAATTAAGGAAACGGTCCTTTAATTGTGCATAAAGGGGGAAAGGATTTATTTGTTAAAAGTATATCCTTGAATTAGGCCTTATGTACAGGGAGGTGATCGCTTAAAGGGCGATCCCCTGATCGTTAAGTGATTGGGCACGGGACCCGGAGGGTCCCGCTACCTCCCCTGAAAATCCCCCTTTTCCTGATCGCACGCGCATACAAATTGTTAGGCCCCGGCCCCATTAGCTATGGGGCCCGCTGATAAGCCCGCCTTATCGTCAAGGGGACGTGCGCAGCGAGTGCGGACGAAGTGCGCCCCACATGCCCCACCAGTGCACGATTAAGGCGCTCCGACAACCACACGTGGCGCAATCCCTCCCCTCCCAGGGAGGCGCATCTAGCCCTGTTCGTATATGGCCCTGGAGGCCGTTTTGTATATAAAGGGGATGGGTCGCCCTTCCTTTCCAATAGATAAAAGGGAGGGATATCGAGAATATACCAGACCATACCCAACCTACCCATTACCCAGTGACCACAGTCCACCACCCGTCCCGTCCTACCCTGACGTGATATTTACACAGTTATGCCGTAAACCCAGGCGTAACACAGATGCTACTCCAACATTTTTATTATTATTTTTATTATTATTTTATTTATTATTTTATTAAAAAAATTAATAATTGTGTAAAATTTATATAAATTTTATGTAAAAAATAATTAAAAATAACTAATTTAATTATTTTAATTAATTAAGAAAAAAATTAGTTAGTTATTAATTAGTTAGCCCGTTAACTAAAACTGATTAAATTAAATTAGTTATAACTAAGATTAAAAACTAGTGATTAAATTCCGAACCCTGGTGGTTACTGATTGTGGTACCTGCTTGGCACTGCTCAGCTTAGCTGCCACTACCAATCATGCTCGTCGATATGGAACCAAACAGTGTTATTAAATTCCAGCCTATCGCTAATGAGATGAACGTGTTGCCCAACGCAGCCACGCATGAGTGTTAGGCATGGATGGTCGAGCCGGGTGCCCAGTTTCAAAACATGTTCCATACTTCCATTTCCATTCCCAAACACCCCCGAGCTCCCCTTTATCGCGCCAACATGGAAGCCCTCGCCGCGCTCGGCCTTGCAGCCAACATCCTGCAATTTGTCGAGGTCACAGGACGGCTCATCTCTTCGACCCGCGAGCTTTCTCAGCAGGGCGCAAAGTCGGAATACGTGGAGCTCGAAGCGATCGCACAGCAACTGCGCTGCCTGGCCGAAGGGATCCGTCCGCCACAAGACGGCGACGACGACGGGGGCCCAGTGCACACGCACACCGATGGCGGCCTTGGGAAGCTCGCCGCGTCTTCAACCAAGATCGCGGATGAGCTGCTCGACGCCCTCGACTCCCTGAAGCTGCGGGGAGGGAAGCAGAAGTGGAAATCCTTCCATCAGGCCCTTAAGAGCGTCTGGAAGGCCGGGCAGATCGAGGATCTCGAGAAGAGAATGGACAAGCTCAGCAAAGCCCTCAACTCCGAATTGACGGCCTCGCAACAACGCCAAATATTTAGAAAGCTGGACAATCTCGCCGCACACAATCACCGGCTAGAGGCCGCCAGGGCTGAGGATATACAGGGCCTGAGGGACCGGCTTCACGGCGCGTTCGACGACCTCAAAAAGGAGCTGCGCAGTGAAGAATCCCGTGGGGCCCCCATGGCGGTTCTCCTCCATGTCGCCGAGAAGGAGGTCCAGTATTCGGCTGAGCAGGCCGTGCTAGACAAGCTGAGATTTGACGCCATTGATGATCGGTACGAGGGCATACCGCTGGCGCACTCCAAGACCTTCTTTTGGGTGTTTGGGACACAGCTTGGGGCGGGCGTGCCTCTCTCCTCCTTTGCCGAATGGCTCGCCTCGGCTGAGGACTTGTTCTGGGTGTCGGGGAAGCCCGGCTCCGGCAAGTCGACGTTGATGAAGTACCTTTGTATGCATCAAGAGACCAGGCGGAGGCTGCAAGATTGGGCCCAGGACAGCCGGCTCGTCATGGCGGATTTCTTTTTCTGGAACGCCGCCAAGCAGTCCCTACAAAAGTCGCAGCAAGGGCTCCTCCGGTCTTTAGTTTATCAGATCCTGCGGCAGTCCCCGCAACTCATCGAGCGCATCTACCCCGATGTCGGGCACATGCAGCTGCAACGCCGCGCGAGCGCCGCCGGTCACGCAGGGACATGGAACAGGGCTCTCCAGGTACCAAACCCAGCGACAAGCGTGCCGGGCCTGATATCCGTCCTGCACAGGGCTTGCGAACTGCTCGCCGCGTCCAACGAGAAGTGCTGCTTCTTTATCGACGGCCTCGACGAGTTTGAAGGCCAGCCCAAGGATATAATAGATCTGATTGGCATCCTCCGGTCCATCCCCAACGTCAAGATTTGCATCTCCAGCCGTCCATGGAACGAATTCGAAGAGAAGTTTGGCCAAGGCGGCTCCCGCAAGCTTTACATGCAAGACCTCACCCGGGAGGATATTCGAAACTACGTTTGCGATGCTTTCGAGAAGGATGAAAACTACTAGGCGCTAGAAGAGGAGGACGAGGCCGGGCGCAACCTGATAAATGAGATCATCGAATCCGCCCAAGGTGTCTTCCTCTGGGTCATACTGGTCGTCCGGTCGTTCCAGGAGGGTCTCGTCAACGGCGACAGGATCAAGGACCTCCAGGCACGGCTTCGACAGCTGCCGCGAGACCTTAACGAATACTTTGAGAAGATCCTGCTCTCCGACGTCGCCGAGTTCTACCAGCGGCAATCCGCGCGCATCTTTGCCGCGGCGCTAGGCGCCCAAGGTCGACTGCCTGTCATGGCCTACTGGTTTATGGACCAAGAGGATGCCGACTACGCCTTTGAGCTTGGGATTCGCCCTCTCACTCTCCAACAGACGACCAAGCGACTTAAGCAGATGCGGAAGCGGCTCAATGCCTGCTGCAAGGGCCTCCTCGAAGCCCACTTCCTGCTTCCTTCGACCGGTGATGAAAGCATGTTGGCGTGCAGCATCCACTTTGGGTGGAAAGTGGACTTTCTCCATCGCACCGTCAAGGACTTCCTCGCCAGGGCCGAGACGCAGGCCTTTCTCGCCACCTGGGATCCCCAGGCCCCCGACACTGATGCAGCCATCTGCGGTGCTCTCTTGTCGCAGATCAAGACCGCGCCGAGCGAGAGCGGCTATTTTAAGCCCACAGGAGGCGTTCCCGGCTTGATTTCATTGCTCCTGTCCCACTGCAAGGCCCTCCATGACAACCCGCGTGCGAGCTGCGAACCGGCTCTGCTGGGGCGGTTGCTGGACCAGCTCGACGCGACGTTGCGCGACCACGACAAGGCCATTGGGGACGAAGTCTATCACAGCGTGCTGTACGACCTCCTCTGCCCCGAAGGGTTTGCCGAGAGCTGTGACCTGCAGCCCGCCGCCACCACGTTTTTGCACGTCTGCGCGAGATACGGCCTCGGCCAGTACGTGGACCGGGAGCTCGATTCCCAGCCAAGTGAATCACGTCTTCTCTCGCAGCTGCTGCGGCTCGCCGTGAAAGGCGCCGATCGACCCATGGCCCAGGTGCTGCTTCAAAGAGGTGCGAAACCCAACGATCAGGTCAGCGGGAGCCAATCCAACTGGACATTGCTCCTGCAAGACGTCCACGAGAATAGTAGGTTCGCCAGTCGCCCCAAGAAAGGGGATCTCGACCTGTATCCCATCGTGCGGGATCTCCTGGATAGCGGCGCAAACGCGGCTGCCGAGTGCGACTTGGAGAACGAACGGGTTTCTTCGCATGCGGTCCTCAGCCGCGCGCTGCCGCGGGAGTACATGGCGTGCATCGAACATTTCTTTGTCGACCCGAAGCATGCCAAGGACGCTTCCCACAATCTTGCAGCGGTCGACCTCGGCCAGAGTCATCATAAGGAAACGCAATCTCTCGGGGCTGGGGGGTTTGCAAGGACGTGGTTCTGGAGCTGGGGGGGTTCATGAGGACGCAGCTCTGGGGGTTGTCATGATGGCCAAGTGGTCTGCTTGGATAAGGCTCCCAGCCTCCAATTCTCTTCTTTTCTTTCTTTTTCTTGTTTCTAAGGCTACGGAACGCTAGGCAAACAGATTACGTTTATCATAATTACAGGTAGACGGGTTACATGCACGACAATTCTAGTCTTCTCATCACCGGACCACAAAATTCTGGGTTTCCATATTGGCCATCGAGCCAACCTGTCCGTGCATCAAACCGTGAACGTAACATTCCCCGAGATTGCTGTAGCAACTCCCCACCTCTCGGAGAACTACAGGTACCCTATTCCCGTGGGGGATGCAAATCATGTCTCCGGCTCTGGTTCCTCTGGGAAGGAGGCAAAAGCGACCTCCCGCGGTGATGCCAAACATTCGGCCGTGTGAGGGGTAGCAGGCCGCGTAAAACAGCCGGACATCATATGACTCGTCGGCGCCCTCGTTTTCCAAAAAGTCCAAGAACTTGCGCGCCCGGGCCGTGAAGAGCTGGCGATCGGCCGGCATGGCAGCCGCGAATTTCCAGCCGCAGCCCTTGGCTTGGATCGTCTCGGCGAATTCCAGGAGGACCTCATTCTTTCCAAAGCGACTGGCCTGCTCATCGGCCCATTCGGACCACTCTCCCAAAAAGAAGGAGTTGCCGCCGCTCGATTCGTAGTGATCCGCGTGGCGGCGCAGCGGGAGATAGCACGCGGTTACGCCCACCCTATCCACTGCAAAGCCCGCGAATAGTAACCCCGGGGGTTGAGAGAGAGATAGTCCCATTTCCTGCTGCAGAATCGTAGAGGCGGAAAAGCATTCGTCCGGGGCGTCGAGGAGAAATCGCGTCCTTGATACGCCCCAGTCCGGCACCCATGAGGGTCGGGCCTGCTGGGGCTCTGGGTTCATGCTCCCCGCCAGGGAAAGCGTGAATGGCCTTCCTAGCATTTGGTTGATGTTGCATGCGACTTTGACCCAGTCTGACATGTTCGAGAAGTCGTCGCGGGTAGAGCCAATAAGGGGCATCCCGTATATTGCGTTGAAAATGGAGTTGGCCCCTTGGATCCGGTCCCCGAGGCGGGATGTCTCCGCCCCGGGGCCGGCGAGCACGGCGAGAACCTCTTGCATTAGCCGGCCTTGCGGCACAGGTCCCTGTCCTTCTCTAAGCAGGCGCCGGACCGTCTGCACGGACAGCAGCAACTGCAATCCATCCGACTTGATCGGTGACGGACAGGCAAAGAGGTCGCAGCCCCTCAGCGCAAGATAGACGTCGTCCCAGCGGGCTTCCAGTTGCCCGCATCGAATTATCAGATCCCGAGCACATATGGCTTCCACGGCAACCCACGACCTGGAGAAGAAGCGCCTTGAAAGAAGCTCATCCCATGCCTGCCATGCGGCTGGCGGCATCGATTTGATGTCGCGCTGATAATGCTCCAAGACGGCGGCAGCGGCCACATCAGCGCCGCGGAAGCCGGCGCCCGAGGAGGTTTCGTGGGGGAAACAGCCTTGGCGGGTGCTTTGATAGGCGTGAGACAATGTGGGCACCGTATCCAGCGGCCCATGTAGCGGCCCCAGCCAGCAGAGGACTTGGTTTGCCCTGGCGAAGATAGAAGCGACATCCACATCCGGCAAGCTGGCCTGGTAGCCGCTGTGTAGGTCGCCGCTGATAGCAAAGGCCCAGTAGAACGAATGGACCCTTCCTTCGTCCCGTAGCTGCTCTAGGCATTCGACTAGGCTCCGCGGCGCTTTGACACGACGTTTTGTGCCGTCGTCATCACACAAGAGCGTGTTGTCGAGAGAGTGTGGCCCCCAAGTAAACGAGATGGCATCGAAGAGAGGGGGATCGTCCCGGTGGAAGGGTTTCATGCGGATGGCGAGATGTTCATGTCGGGAACTCGGTACCTCTAACTTGAAGAGCTTGATGATACGGGGGGGTTTATAAGCCATTTGATGGTCTCCAGTCTCGTCTCTTTACGAGGTATTAGAATACGCGACGATAAAAAAATGTAGGATAGATGATGCTGCGCGAGATCAAGGAGCCATGTGCGCCTCCATGGATAACACCTCGGGCGGGGTAATATAGCGAGCGCGTTTATCAAGCCATGCATGCGGTCGGGCGCCAAGTTGGGCTGCGACCCAGAAAAAGTGACCTTCCATCCAGTCGGGCTTGCCAGGGCCAACCGCCCGCGTCAGTCCTCCCGCGTTTCCTCGCTCCCCCTCTAGCGTCGAAAGTCCCTCGTCGGCAGCCTCAGCTCGAACATGGCGTCCAGCTCCGCCATAGTGCGGTCTTTTATCTCGGGCAGGAACAGCCAGAAAAGCGCGAGACCAATAGCGGAGACGCCACACAGGACGAAGCCCGTTTTGAGGCCTAACACCGCGGCGTCCGAGCCGAAAACGAAGGGCGGCGCTATTGCCATGGCCGTCGAGGCCGCTTGCGTGGCCACGCCGCCCACGCCTTACGTCGGCGCCCGCAACTGTAGCGAGCTCGTCTCGCCTATTACGGCGAAGCTGGCCGGCTAACAGCCTAGCCCCGCCGCCGTCAGCGCCGACATCATACATGCCGCCGCCGTCCAGGCCAGCCTCCCGACCGCCCCACCTTGGCCGCCGCCGCCGTCTTCGTCCGCCTTGACCGACCGGGGCCCCCAAATGCCCGTCACGCCCATGGCGCCTTAGCATAAGGTGATGAAGGCTAGCGACGTCAGCATTAGCCGGCAGCGGCCCACGCGCGAGACGACCCAGATGCCAGCCAGGTTGGCCCTATGCCCGCGACGATACCGGCTATTATAAATAGTAAGCTAGCGCTAAAGCCTATGCCGATCGATTTGAGGAGAATGCTAGCGTTAGAAAGCAAGTCGAGCCCGAAAATGGTCGGCGTCGTACTGGCTAGCGCCACGATTAGCGTGCGCCGCAAGTCGGGGCCCCGGAAGCACGCCGCGTACGTCGCCACCCCGTTGCCGCCGTGTTCAAACGCCGCCGCCCTTTGCTCCTCCTTGACGGTGTGCGCGATGCTCCGTAACGCGTCCCGCGGGTCGACCCCAAGCGCGAACAGCCTCGCGCACGACGCTAGCGCCTTTTTTTTTTCGTTCGCTTATCTACTATCCCATTGCTCCCCGCGGTGGCCTTTCGTACTAGATGCGCCGGGCTTTCGGGCGCGACGCAAGCTAACGCGAAAACGAGGAGCGCAAAAGCCCACTAGGACGCGAAGGCGATAAAGTAGCCGGCGCTTTAGCCCTTGTCCGCCTTTTTACTGATCGCGAACACGGTAGCCGCCCCGATGAGCTGCCCGACGAGCGTGAAGGTCGGGAAGAGCCCTATAACGGGGCCGCGCAGCGCCGTCGGCGTGTTCTCGGACACGCACGTGATGTGACGATCTGGGTCAAGGCCTATGGGCCTTGACCCACAGACCAGGACCCACACGGTGGACTATCATCAAGACGCGCTGAACGCGCGCCGAATACCGGAATCCCTTCTTTTCCTTCCCTTCTCCCTCAGATTAAAATCTTCGTTCGTAGCGCCAATTGACTGTGTTCTAGTTCTCGACCATGGCCGTGACACTATTCTAATCTTACAAAGATCAATCGCTGGCCTAGCGATTAATAAATAAGTTAATGCCGAAGAAGAAAGAGCACCCACCTGCGAGCAGACGATCGCAGCGACGGACCGAAGCTGAGTCAAACAAAGACCAGCCCGCCGACCTGGAGAGTGACCAGGACGGCAGCACCTCCACGACCGATACCGACCCGACTGTCCAGCAGGAAGCCCCTGTGACAAACACCATCCTCGTGCGGAATACCACCACGAGCCCCGAGGAAAGTTCAAACGAGTTCGACTCCGCCGAAGAAGACGGAAACCAAACCGACCGACCGAACCAGACCGATCCTTCTCCCAGAAAAATGATGGCTGAAAGATCCGACCTAGACCAAGCTGCAACCATAGCGCAGATGACAGCGACGATTGCCCGGCTGGAAGCCCGGCTAAACGGCCAAGACCGTCGTACTGCAACACCAAGCACGAGTCGTCGAGAACGGCACCCAACCCCTGCCGAAAGTGCGTAGTGTTCGGGGCCAGGCAACACCGACGCCGGTGGCCAGCAGAGGACCAGCGAGGCTTTTGGGATTGGATGGGAGACCCGGCAGCGTAGGCCAGGCTAGGGATCCCTGGCCAGCATCGTGCACCCATCCAAGCAATGGTACGGCCAAGCTCCCGCCGGCGAGTGCTCCCGATTCGGGCGGAGACACGTATCAAGGCAATGGAGTCTTCGGATGGCCCGCCCTCACCACAGTCCCAACAGCCCATCCCCAGCCATGATCCTGAACCGCGCGTCGTTCGAGCGCCAGGCTACCCATCCATGCCCTGCCCTCCCCGTCCAAATGTGTCCTCACTGCCTTGATCTCCCGAGTCCCGACACTATTGCGAGCCCGTCATTCGTCGCCTGGCTCCCCCTAACCCGCCTCCGGCACCTCGGTTCGTCTCGTTCAGATGACAACACTGGCCCTTGCATATTCTCGAGACGATGTTAAGAGGAAGCAGTATGTATGTCCAAGGCCTGATACGTCTCTGGATCGGAGCAAAGAAAATCATGTACATGGGGCCAACATCCTCCTGGCACATCCGATCGTGAGGGGCTATTGCTTCATCTATTGCTTCCTACTTCCCTAGGGTCGCTAGCGCGTCTAAGCGAGAGTAGTTACACCCTTCACTCAGAAAGTGCCGTGGCATCCAGCAGCAGTCCAAAGACCCAGGAACTCCCCGAATATCAGACGCAAACCTAACTCGACGGCGCGCGAGAAGGGCCCACACGGAGTTGGCGCCTTCGTGATCCAGGAGTACGTCGACGGCGCGAGGCTGGACGAGCTCGGCCTGGACTTGAAGGACGACGCCCTGCCGCCCGAGATGCGAAACAAGCTCAACGCGCACCTGGCCAACGTCCACGTCCAGCTGAGCCGGCTCATGTTCCCCGCCATCGGCCGCTTCGTCCCCAACCCGGACGGCTCTGTCCGCGTCGGCAGGATGCCCCTCTCCAGCGACACGAACCAGCAGCAGTTGGAAGGCATGGGGGTACTCGACACGGTTGCGTGGCACGGCGGCGCCGGTTCCACGTCGGCAAACGACTATCTCTCTCTGCTACTGGAAATGGCGTTAATAGGAACGTCTGCACAGTTTTTGTTACCGGCTTTCTTCCCGTAGTATTGTCATAGTTAGGGTCCTTCATTAGGATTTATATACAGACTTGTAGGACTTATAATTACTGTTTATAGCTCCTGTGCAGCCCAAATAAAGAAAGGGCTGCCGCCCCTCTACGAACGGACTCTAACCCGCCCATGCCCCGCACACCTTCCAGCTTTCTCGTTAATTCTCATTGATGTTTAATGTCTCCGGCCGTCCCTTACAAAACAGCCACGCAGGCGTACGTCTCAGCCCACAGGCCGGTACAGTCGGACTTGGCGTCCGGGTTCCAGCTGACAAAATCCGCAAGCGAGATCTTGTATTGAGAAATGATGGTGGCGCAGGTCTGACCCTTCTGCACAAAGTGGAAGCGCCTGCAGCTCTTGGTCATGTTGGCCTGCGTCGGCGTCGGAGTTGTGACCCCGTTGCCGGCCTCTGTGGTGGTCGGCTTGCCCGGGTCCGTCGGGGAACCACCGATGACGCCGACGCATTGGTAGGTGCCGCCCCACATGCTCTGGCAGCTGCTGCCCACGCCGGCGTTCCACGTTGTGAACTGCGCCAGCGTAATGCCGGCCTTGCTGACGATGGAGGCGCACGTGTCGCCGCCGTTGACGAAAACGAACTTGTTGCAGTTGCCCACCAGGCCCGGCTGCGTCGGCGTCGGCGTCGCCACGCCGTTTCCGGCCTCGGTGGTGGTCGCGGGGGGAGGGTTGCTACCACCACCGCCGATGACGCCGACGCAGACGTAGACGCTGCCCCACATGCTCTGGCAGTTGTCGCCGACGGCCGCGTTCCACTCGACGAACTGCGCCAGCGTGATGCCCGCCTTGCTGATTATGGCGCTGCAAGAGTCGCCCGGGTTCACAAAGGAGAACTTGTTGCAGTTGGACACCATGCCGGGCTGGGTGGGCGTCGGGGTTGCGACGCCGTTACCGGCCGAGGTGGTGGTGGTGGCAGGGGGAGGGTTGTTGCCGCCGCCGCCGATGACCGCGACGCAGACGTAGACGCCGGCCCACATGCCCTCGCACTGGCTTCCGACGCCCGAGTTCCACTGGTACAGCTGAGCGAGGGTGATCTTGTTGTTGGACAGGACGGCGCTGCAGGAATCGCCGGGGTTCACAAAGGCGAACTTGTTGCAGTTGGAGACCATGCCGGGCTGGGTCGGCGCCGGGGTGGCGACACCGTTACCGGCCGAGGTGGTGGTGGGGAAGGGCTTGGTGGATGCGACGGCGGATGGCTTGGTGGTCGTCGTGGTCGTCGGTGCGGGCGGTTTGGTGGTCGTCGTGGTCGTCGGTCCGGTCGAAGGCGGCGCAGGAGGCCCCTCGACGCAGTAGGACCGACCAGACTGGTAGTTCCCACACGAAGCCGTGATTGACGGGTTCTGGAAAAGCCGGCGACAAGGCCTCGGGTTAGCAAAGCTGCAATCATAGGCAGGTAGATCGGCAGGTGGCGTGCAACGCCACCATCCCACTGGTCAAGAGTTACGTACCCAATACACAAAGTCCGCCAAGGAAAGGGCGTAAAAGTCAACGGTCTCGGAGCACGACATGCTGCCGTCGTTGTCGTGCCACCAGGAGCAGCTGGCGGCCGTGTTGGGGTCCGAGGGCAGACCCGGCTTCGCATCCCGGCCGACGATGACACGGCCAGCGACCTGGGCGGGCAGGGCCAGCAGAGCGGCGCCCACGGCAAAGGCCGAGAGGGCGAGGGTCTGCGACTTCGGAGACATGTTTGACAAAGGGTTGTCTGTCTTTGGAAGGTGGTGGGCGAACGCGCTGGATCCCTATGCTTGCTGTTGTTGCCTGTGTCCCTGAGACAGAAGAGAGGGAAGAGAGGGGTGACCGAGCAGGCCAGAACGATGGAATGTGCATCCAGCGGGCGTCGCTTTTATCGACGATGGGCTGGCAGATACCGCGCGTTGCGAGTAATGGCTCGAGGGCCTCGCTGCGGCGCGTTCGTGCTCCTCGCCGCCCATCCGGGCGGTATCATGCGGCGGGGTTCCGCCGAACAGTGTAATTCGATAATCCTCAATCTGGAATCCTTCCTCCCCTCGTGTTCGTTTCCTGGGTCTCGACGACTTGGACTTGGACACGGGCCGGGCCCGGTTTTCCGGGGATCCAGGCCCGTGGAAGGCACTGCGATAATTAGCTTCAGCCGCAATGTCACCAAGTAAGCACCTAATAATTAAGCTGCATGATGACAGGCGGCCTTGACGTCGAGAGTCACCGGGTGGGTAGCCGTCCATTGCACGTTGGCGAAGCCATGCGACTATTTCCGGGCTACCCTGTTAAATCCGAGGGTTCTCCTTGGCGGTCAGCCCAAAATTGGTAAGCCGCCCTACTTGACTCGTTCAGACATATTTTGCCGTACATGGAAATTCGCCCGTCTTGGCTGGTGGCCCAACGGCACAGCTCAGCCTCGGCCGTTCCCGCTAAGCTATGCTACCCTGCCATCACCGGAATGCTTGTGGGTCTAGATCTCGATCTAGACTAGATCTCTGTTAATGCAACGTTGTAGGTGTTTCATTATTCTTTTTATTTTCTTGCCTTGCCCCGCCACGCCCAACCATTCTGGACAGCCTGCCTATCTACCCATCTATCTTCTTGCCTTGAGGAGGAGGGAGGGTGCGGCCCGACACCTGTGGAGTCATGTCATCATACTAGCTCATCGATCCTTCAATGCTTTTGCGCCCCACGCGTATGGAATAGGGGGGTATGTTCCCAGCCCTGGATGGTTCTGGTGCAGTCCCAAGACTTGCGTGCACCTATGCGTGCGGTTGCATGCGCCGGTCCGCCCCGACATGATGCGTCTTGTTCGCTTACCTGCACTGCTGCAAGGTACCATCAACCAATCCGTCGGTGCCAGCGTAGCACCGGGGGCGACCTACTTCCCTACGTACCTAGGTACGCTTGAATTAGGAGATGGTGACAGACAAGTTAATATTCGGCGAACGGCAAAATGGTCGGCCTATTACACGCGGGCAGTTCACCAGCAGGTCCAGAGTGAAATATGATGGCAAGCATTATCTCTCCTGGTAATTATATTAACAATAGAAAGAAAAAAAAATACATAGAAAAACGATTGTGAGCATGTCCAAACAACACAGGAAAGAACATTGGGCGCCAAGTCCAGGACTCGACTTCCCTCCGGTGCTTGCTTCCTCCACCCCTTACTGACAATCCACATCGATATCGTCTAGAATCCTCATGGTCTTCTCGATGTTGGTGATGGCCGCCTGGTGGCCCAGGTAGCCCTGACCGGTTTGGATGCTCGCCAGGTGGGTATCGAACTTGGTCCCGGCCTCGGCCGCCGAAATTTTCAGCTCCTTGACCATCTTGGCGACCGTCAGGTCCCGGTTGACCTCGGGCCAGGTCCCGACGGTGCCGGACCTGCTCTCGACGGTGTCGAAGATAGCGTTGGTGCCGAGCCCTGACTTCCATTTGCCGCTGAACTTGATGTACCTCTTCAAGTCTTGCACGCGGAAGTCACGCGTGATCTGCGCCGCCTCCTTGGCCGCCCCCAGGTGCTTGTTGTACCTCGCTTCGGCCGCTATGTGGTCATCGTATTGGGGCCATTTGGGATTGCCCTTCTGCTCAGGCAAGACAATGAGCTTCTCGTCGGCCTTGGCCTTGTTCCAGTAGTCGTTGATCTCCTTGGCCCGCTCGCCGCACAGCTCGAGCGACTTGAAGAAGGACTCGGGCCCGTTGGTCAGTCCCTTGCCGGGCCAAAGCTTTTCCTCGTCGACGAAGCCCATGTGGCCGTACTGCGAGATCTGGCCCGAGCCCGCCTTCGCCTGACTGGCGACCTTGTTCCCGTTCGCGTCCTCGGCCCCCCTGATATAGCTGATGATCTGCAGGGCGCCGGACACAGTCTTTGTGTTTTCGGGCCACACGGTATTGGGCCGCGTGTCCCTGCCGATCTCGACACCCTTGTCGTTCGTCGGCGTCTCCCGCCAGATGTAGTCGAGGAACTCACCGAGGGTGCAGCGGTTGGCGACGCCGAAGATGGCGGAGCCCGTGGCGCGGCCGCCCTCGCCGTTCTTACAGTTGGGCGCGATCTTGAAGCCGTCGCCGCCGAACGAGGGGTCCGTGCTGCCCATGATGTCCTCCATGACGTAGATGCTGTAGTACAAGGCCCTCTCGGCGGCGGCGCGCGTCCAGAGGGCCGACGCCTTGCCCGCAAGCAGCACGTGCGCCTGCAGCATCGCCGCAAGGACCTGTGAGGACTTCATGGCTTTTTTTTGGGGGGGTGCTTGGAGCGAGTGATGCTGGACTTTCGCGGGGGAGGAGGCGCAAAACTCCGTGACTGACGGGAAAGGGAGAGTAGACAAAGGAGCGTGGGGAGGCGCCTCGTGCGGTCGAACCCTCAAAAGGAGTGCGGCCCTGAGCGGGGGAATCAGCGTTCCATAATAGGTGCAAACAGCAGACCGTTGTGTTCGACCGGGCCAAGCCCCGGTTAGACTCTTGATCATGGTAGACGTCACCGAGACCCGGGATAACTACATTGGCACCACCCGGGGGCAGGGGGCAGTGCCAAGAGCTCCTATTGTCCGCAATTGCCTCATTTTCCACTCAGACGGGAACTCAATTCCTCGCTGATGTGAGAACAACGTGGAATGTGAGTGGAATTCCACCGAGTCTAGGTGCAGCGCAAGCAAGGCGGTGCGGTCCAATTTCCTTGCCCTCGCTTTGTGCCGGTCCAGCCCCCCCGTAGTGGACGCGCCGAGACCCGATGTAGTCAGTGTCGCCCTGGTCTTGCGAGTGGCAAACGCGACGGCGACTCTGCGGGGG
>PYSR01000212.1:0-58271 GCA_003049425.1 Magnaporthiopsis incrustans
TACCAGGGGCGGGGATGACCTCATAAAGCTTTGGGACACACGCAAGTTCAGGGAACCGCTTGTTGTCGCATCCCACCAGTCTACGGCGGGCAACGCGTTTGAGACGGGCTGGCTGGCCACGAGGCGACTTTGACAGCTTCCTCGAAGAGAACGTCACCATGGAGTGGGAGGGAGGATGCCGAGATCGCCATCATCACCAGCATGGACCCGGCCAGCGGCAAGTTTCGCGCCACCGTGGTCCGGACCGAAGGCTACGGGCGCAAAAAGAAGCGGGCAGTGATCGTGTCCGAGGTCGGAACCTCGTTGGTCGATGCCATCGAGCTTCTGCACACCAAGTCGGCCGAGGCTGTCCAGCATCAAAATTAAATTTTTTCCCCCAATTTTTATAACATTAAAGGTAATTAAGTAAATCCGTTTTTAAAATTAAAATATAAGATGATTAATTTTTCTACTACGAGTGCTCCAACCTCCGCCACCTGACCAGCCTCATAGCCATCCCGAAGCTGCCCCAAGACCCGCCCAACCTCCTCTCCGAGGACGACGTTAATAGTTTTCCTTCGCTGCGCCTGGCACCAGCCAACCAGTTTTTTTCTTTTCTCCTTCTCTTCGCATGCCCACATTCTGCGTTCCTTTCTGGCAGCATTTTCGGCCCAAAATAATGCTTGTTTGAAAGCGGCCACACGCTAGTTGCCCCATCGGCTTCTGGGTTCGCTTCTGGCAGCAAATCTCTGCCGGGGTTGTATGGATACGCGCAAGGTATCCTTCCCTAGTCTAGGTTTTTATTGGCTGCCGGGCACAGGGGGCGTTGTGATGATGCGGTGGGAATTCCGTGTCGTGCCGTGCGCGGGAAGGCATTTGCGTCACGTCCTTCCCCCAAGCCTATCTAGGGCCCTCCACCTCCATACGCCACAAACTCCCGTGCCCGGTTGTAATGACTGTAATGACTAGGAGCTTGTACGGTGACGACCAATGACAGGCCTCTGTCGGCGGCATAGAGTGCAATCGGCACGCGGCACGTAGGCAGAAGAAGGATCGATGGTCCTCTCGATCTGCCTCTGGCCCCGGGCAGGGCGCATCGTCTCACCTGCCCCTTGCCAGCAAATGCCAATGCCGACGCATTCATAGCCTCCTTGCTCAGTGCCACTAACCATCAGGTCTGTCCAAATACATGTTCCGTCTTTTGTCTTGTTTGAAGGTGCTCGGTGTCCCCAGTTTTGAACTTCTCTCTGCAAAAGCGTCGCTGTCCGCTTCCAGCGCCTCTGTCTGTGATCAGGCTTCGATAGCCCTCTCTCTCCCTTTTGTGGCCCCTCTAGTCACTCCATTGTCCTGCCTCGCTAGTATTACTCCCAAGGCGGCCTGCCGGGTGGAGATATAGATACATATAACGCTGCCCTGGAGAATGTATGGCAGACGTGGAAGCGTACGTAAAGATGGCTTGTTTGCGTAGTCGGGCGGATTGCTAACATCCGAAGAGACTACGTACAAGTATATATGGTTAAATGCTTACACGGGGCGCACAAGGCACAGCACAGGAGCTGGTCCAGTACTGGCAGCCTCTAGGCACAGGCGTGAAGGTGTCACCACGGGGCAAACAGACAAACAGCAAAAATAAAAGCAGAAGGAAGCAGCAAGGTGGTGGTGGCGAGGTGGAACCAGGGCTGGAGATCAGAGAAAGCCAGCGGCGACCAGCGGATATATACACGGGCGAGAAGGCGTCGCTTCCAGGGATGCTGGGAATGTGGGGGGCCGGCCAATGGGGGAAGGGCACGAAGACACTGCATGTTTCGCTCTCCGTCCGGCCATGCTGCAGCACGATACAGCGGTGGCGTAGCTCCCCTGGGCGGCCCCGGTCGGGAGGGACGCTTAGCTCGTCCGCTCCTTCCTTCACTTGCGAGAGGGACTTTTTCGGGACCGATCCCCACAGCCCTTCGACTGCGGCCCTTCTTCCTTCTGTGTCAACGGAGGAGTTTTTTCTTCTTTTCCTCCCCTGACCGCAAGGTCTCCGAACCGCCCATCGTCAGGGGACAATACCGCACACATTCTGCGGCAATTAATTCTTTCTGCTACATTCGATTTTTCCAGTACGTAACGTACTAGCACAGTCTCTCGAAAGCAGTTCAGCTCTTCTCGTAATCACTTCAAGCTCCGCAGAAGCAAAAAGATGGATGTCTCGCACGAGCAGATGGAGGCGGCCAGCCGCACCGAGCAGTTCGTCTCCATCCTCGGGAACCACCCAGTCCTCGACAGTAGCGTCAAGCAGCGGCTCTACGATCTCGCCGACACCGAGGGCCTCGGCGGGCCCAACGTCGCCGCCACACACCAGGCAATCTTCGACGGTGTGACCGAGTTTGTCTACAGGCTCGGGTCCAGCCCTCGCCACGATCTCAGAGACCTGAACACTGAGCTGACCTGCATCCGCCGCATCGCCGACGCTGTCTTCGCCTTCAGGGGGGACCATCCGACGGCGAAGATGGCGTGGGCCTCCATCCTGGCCGTCGGGATTCTCCACTGGCTGGCCCCTCAAGTGGTCGACAGCTTGTTCGACGAGGATGAGGCGCCCGAGAACGAGCACCGCGGCGGCGGCGACTGGGGGATGGTGGAGGACAACCCGGGTAAGGATACACGTTCCCCCACGCTGCCCTGCACGTTTCCGTCACTACGTACCTAGCCAACAGTTTGTAATAGCAGCCCCAACCCCGGGCGTCGTGCGGATTCTGCTCGCGTCCCAGAGGGAGGTGGACGACTACATCGGCCGCCTATATGATTTCTATAACAGCGTCGTCGTCTAGACCGGGCGTCCAAAACACGACGAGAACAGGAACGGCTTGGCAGGATATGGCTGGAATTAAAACGCATCATCGTCATGATGGGATCCAAAGAAAAAGAGATGGGCAACGATGGGGTAATTAGGCCACAGCAAGCAGTACAATGGAAACCCCGAAGCTGCTCCTTGTTCTTGGACTCGCGGGATGCAAGAAGCGCTTAGATGCATATACATGCTGGCCTTGGTTTTGTGTATTGGGCGCAGGCGCGCATCTACATGGACAGGGCAAACAGGCGGGGCGGCGCCGTGGTTGGCTGAGACTTTGCTGCTGTGGCACCCTTCTTTTTGGGGCGCAAGGCTTGCTGTAACCTTGATTTTACTACGCATTTCTTACTTTCGCTTCTCATCCTCAGGAAAACGAAAAGAAGAAGAAAAAAACTACCGGGTATCATTGATGCATGGACACCACGCTTGTTATTGAGCCTGTTGCTGCATCCCATCACCGACCAACACCGCGCCATGCCGGCCCGCGCGCCATGCAGTTTCTTCGCCAGGGGCCGCTGCAACAGAGGCTCATCCTGCCCGTTCCTGCATGAGCTGGCGAGCCCTGACATTTGTCGCTTTTTCGCGGCCGGGCGTTGCGCCCACGGCGAGAGCTGCAGATTCGCGCACGAAGGGGCCGTGACTGTGCCGACGAGGGCGCCCTGTCGCTTCTTTGCGGCTGGGCGGTGCGCCAGGGGGGAAGAGTGCAGGTTCGCGCACGACGAGGCGCTACGGGATGACGAGTCTGCCGCTGCTGTCGAGGATCCCCGGAAGAACGTGCCGTGCCACTTCTTCGCCGTCGGCGGCTGCCACAACGGCGAGGCCTGCCCATTCCTGCACGACTTGGCGCTGCAGGTCGATGCGGAGCTTGATCCTGTCGCCGAGGCGGCTCGTTTCTGTCTCGAGGTGAGTGGACGGTCTGCCGCGGGCAGAGAGAAAGGGGCTTGCTGATGTCGCCATCAGACAGACGACCTGGTCGACGACTGGACCCGCGTCATGGACGGAGCCGTCGTCAAGTTCGGCGACGGCGCCTCCGTCGAGACCATCTCGCTGGCGTCCGACTTTTCCGCCGTGCGCCTCGACAACCTGCCACCGGACAGCAGCCCGGCCTCGGTGGTCGAGCTGCTCGAGGGGCTGGGCGTGCTCGTCTGGGACGACGACGTCGTCCAGGTCAGAGTTGGCGCGCGGGCGGCCAGCGCCGACGTCAAGGTCGAGGACCCGTCGTTTGCCGCCACGGTCCGCGAGAGGCTCTCGACCGCCGCCCGCGGCTCCGCCGTGCGCGCCACCCGCATCGACGTGCCCATGCCGTCCGGGTCGAGTCTGCACCGCGTCGACTGCCGCCGCGTGCTCTGCTCGTGGCACAGCCCGCGCCGCACCGTCTGGCTCAACTTCACGTCGTGGCGCGACGCCCTGGACGCGTACGACCACCTGGCCCTGCACAGGGTCCGCGTCAGGGGCCGCCCCGTCGTGCCCGGCGCCCCGGCCGGCCCGCGCCACGACTGCTGGACTGTGCGGCTGCCCAACATGGACCCCGACGTAGACGAGCTCGACTTTTACGACGCCGCCTTCCTCCCGCGCAGCCTGCGGCCGGACCGCGTCGCGCTGGGCAGGCCGAGCTACGACGCCGGCGCCGTCGATGCGGTCGCGGGCCTGGTGCAGGCGCGGCTGCGCGGCGTCGGCCCGCTCGAGTCGTGGAGCGTGACGGCGGCGAGCCGCAGCGGCACGCGCGTCAAGGCGCAGGCGCGGTTCGAGAACGAGGCCGACGCCAAGCGCGCGGCCGAGCTGCTCGACGGCGCCAAGCTGCAGATGCCCGCCGCCGCCGACGGGTCTCGGTGCGACGCGCTCGAGCTGGCCGTCCAGCACGTGCCCGTCGCCATCATCAAGGTGTCGAGGCGCATCTACGGCGCCCTGAAGGCGGTGGTGGACCGGCAGCGCGAGATCTGGTCCGCGCGGCCCGGCGGGAGCGTCCACATCGCCACGTTCCCGTCGGCCCACGGCCACGTGGTGCTGCGGCTGCAGGGCGGCAACACCAGGACGGTGGCCGAGGCGCACGCGGTGCTGTCGGACGTGTTCAAGGGCACCGAGCTCGAGGTGAGCAGGGACGCGTGGCGCAGCGTGATCCAGAACCACGGGTCGTGGCGCGACATCTCGCAGCGCATCAGCCGCGACTACGGCGTGACGGTGGTGCGCGACAGGCGCAGGTCGCAGCTGCGCGTGTTCGGCGAGCTGGGCGGCCACGAGCGCACGCGGCGGCGCATCGCGGCCGAGGTCGAGAAGTGCCTGGCCGAGGCGCGCGTGGTCGAGCTCGACGACGACGCCTACCGCTGGGCCTGCTGGGGCGGCGGCTTCAAGGAGCTGGCGGCGCAGATGGGGCGCGACAGGCTGGCCATGGACACCGTGTCGACGCCGAAGCGCATCCTGTGTCTCGGCGGCTCGGAGCGGGACTACGAGGCCGTGGTTGCCGTGGTGTACGGCGAGGGCAGGAGTGGCGGCAATAAGGATGGCACTACCACCACCACCACCACCACCACCACCGCCACTGCCACCACAGACTGCTGCGTCTGCTGGACCGAGGCCGAGGACGCCATGGAGACGCCGTGCGGGCACGTCTACTGCGGCGGGTGCTTCGTGGGCCTCTGCTGCAGCGAGGAGGCGACGGCGGGCGACGGCGGCCAGATCGCGTGCGTGGGCGACGGCGACAGGTGCAGGGAGGCGCTGCCGCTGCCGTCGCTCAAGGAGCACCTGTCGTCGGCGCAGTTCGAAAAGGTGCTGCAGGACGCCTTTGCCCTGCACGTGCGGCGGCACCCGCACGACTTTCGCCTGTGCCCGACCCCCGACTGCGGGCGCGTCTATCGCGTCAGCCCTGCTGCTGCCGAGACGGAAGAGGGCGCCGTCTTTACGTGCCCCGCCTGCATCCAGTCGACCTGCACGGCCTGCCACGGCCCGGCCCACCGGGGCTGCAGCTGCGCCGAGCACAGGGACGTGTCGACGGGCGGCTACGAGGCGCTGGCGCGGGCCAAGGTCGAGCTGGGCGTCCACGACTGCCCGCGGTGCAAGACGCTGCTCGAGAAGACGGAGGGGTGCAACCACATGACGTGCTCGTGCGGCGCCCACATCTGCTGGAAGTGTCTGGCCGTCTTTGACACGTCCGAGGAGTGCTACAGCCATCTCAACGCGAAGCACGACGGCTTTTACGACGACCTGCCGCCAGATGATGATGACGACGATGACGACGACGACGATATGTAGCCGGGATTCTAGGACGGGGTGCCCGTGGCAGGCGGGGGTAATCCGTCCATTTTCGTGCCTGACAGGAGATCACGGCTGGGATGCGCCTTGGTCTTCACGCCCGTGACAAGGCGGCACGAGTCGAGCCAAGTTGTTAAAATAAGCGTAGTGCGTCTCTGTATCTGGATGACATGTGCCCGTCTCGCACTTCCCGAGACCAGGACCAGGTGAAATCGCACAGATGCAATTCGTGGACACCAAGGTTTAGCGACATGCGCGGGGGAAAAGTTTGTGTGCGCCTGCGGAGGCTGTCAAAAAGGAAAAAAGAGAGTGGGACATCCCTCCAGGATGCCGCGCCGAGAAGCGCGCCCTGGTGTACCGCGTCCCAGCCGAGGGTCTTCCTGGATCCAAACCCAAGGTAGCGGTTTCAAACCCTTCACGCGCGTGTCCTCGTGGTGCCCCGAAAACGGGGTTGGGAGTGGTGGTGATTCTGGAGGAAAATAAGTATGTAAATAATAGTCTCCCCGCCGAGTTGGGGGTTAGACTTGAAGGCCTCACCGAGGACAACAGCTTTCTTCTTGCCGTTCATTCCGTTTCCTCTTGTCTTGCCTTTTTTTTTTTTTTTTTTCTTCTTTTTCTTTTTCTTTCTTTCTTTTTTTTTTTTTTTTTTTTTTTTTTTTCCTGCAAGACTCCCTTTTTTCACCCATTTTCATTTCTCCTCGTCAGGAAATGCAGCTCGTCGTGCTCCTAGTCACCGCCACCGTCATCTCAGCGCTGCCGCCGGCGCCCCGAGCCGAACCAAAGGCCGACGACGTGATCAAGAAGACGGACAGGTACGCGTTCGACCTCTCGCTCAAGGAGTTCGGCGAGGCGGCCTCAAACAAGGAGCCCGGGCTGGACTGGTCGACCGACGGCTGCTCCAAGCCGGCGCCGCAGAACCCGCTCGGGTTCCCGTTCGAACCGGCGTGCCGGCGCCACGACTTTGGGTACCGCAACTTTGCCAGCCAGGGCCGCATGGACAAGGCGACGAGGAAGAAGATCGACCAGCGTTTCCGGGCCGAGTGAGCATTCCCCGTCGGGCGATTTCTTGTGGCTTGGTGGTGTTGCTGACCCAGAGAAAATGACCCAGCCTGAAGGAGACGTGTGCAGAGCAGACAAAAGGCCGCCGCGCCGTCTGCAACGCCGTGGCCGACACGTACTATGCCGCTGTGCGCGTGTTTGGCGGCCTGCACACCAAGCCCAGCAAGGATGGGGAGGGCGTCGAGGCGCGCGACGTGGTGGACGAGGAGGCCTATGCCGAGTACCTGTACAGGAGGGCCATCTCGGACGCGCTCGTCGCGGAGCTGCTGGCGGGAATGGCGGAGAGGACGAGGTTGGGATAAGGTGGTATAATTCGATGAAAAAAAACCTCCGGCAAATCCGGTCAATGACTTTTTTCCCTTCTTGGCAATCTCGACCTAAAATGAGTGGAGGGGACCCAGGATTCGTAATGCCAACCCTGCCCTCCACTGTCGCTGGTGCTCGCTGACTTATCGGCATCCAACATCCAATTGGGCTGCCGGTCAGCCTCGAGTCAGTCGCCGGTCCACTGGCAGGGGCCGGACCTTATCTAGGAGGGGTGTTCCTTCCTCCACAGATTTCAATGGCCCCTCTGATTGACAGGCCCCGGGCCTGGGGAGAGGCGAATCGATGGAGCCAACCACCACCTTCCCCGGCCCTGGGGTTGCACTGCAGTAGCCGATCCTCGCGGCGTCGGTGACATGGATGGATGGGCTTCCATATGTATTGGGGCTGCGGCCCGCGTTGTTTTTTTTTTTTTTTTTCTTTGTTTTCGTTGCGTCTTCTGCTTCGTCTCCATCGAGCGACTTTGTCACCATCGCCAGCCAGCCAGAACCTGCCTCGGCTGTCGTCGGCGCGGCAGCAGCTTAGCTTCCATTGACGGCAACAAGACTAGACGACGGACGAAAAGCCCACCATGGCCGAGCCCGCCATCGAGAACCGCACGGCCAGCGTGGACGAGAACCGGCTGGCCCAGTTCGGCTACAAGCAGGAGCTAAAACGCGACTGGGGGCTGATGCACAACTTTGGCGTCTCCTTCTCCATCATTGTGTGTTCCTTTCTGGGTCCTGCCTTGTCGCTGTTTTGCTCGTGCTCCTGCTGACTGCCTCCAAAAACCCAGAGCGTCATCACTGGAGTCACCACCCTCTTCCAGTATGGCCTCAACACGGGCGGTCCGGCTGGTACGTTGATAGCCCCCAATGCTCTGTCCGTCACGCCCCGCTGACCTCTGCAGTCATGTCCATTGCCTGGCTCGTCGTGTCCTGCTTCACCATGATCGTCGCCGTGGCCATGGCCGAGATCGTCTCCGCGATTCCCACGTCGGGCGGCCCCTACTTCTGGTCCGCCATGCTGGCCCCTCCGCGCTGGTCTCCCTTCGCCGCCTGGATCACGGGCTGGTTCAACCTGCTGGGCCAGGTGGCCGTCACCACGGGCATCTCGTTCGGCCTGGCCGGCCTGGCCGCCACCGCCGCCACGGTGCAGAACCCAGACTACAAGCCGACGCCCGCCGGCACCATCGGCATCTACGCCGCCATCCTGGTCTCGCACGGCGTCGTCAACAGCTTCGGCGTGCACACGCTCAAGTACCTCAACAACCTGTCCATCTTCCTGCACTCGGTCGGCGTCACCGCCATCTGCATCGCCGTCCTGGCCAAGGCGCCCACCCACCAGCCCGCCTCGTTCGTGTTCGGCCACTTCAACGACGGCACGGGGACCAACGGCGCCGAGGGCTGGAGCGTCCGCGCCAGCTACGCCTACGTCGTCTTGTGCGGCGGCCTGCTGTCTCAGTGGACCCTCACCGGCTTCGACGCGTCGGCCCACCTGAGCGAGGAGACGCGCAACGCCAGCTGGAGCGCCCCCATCGGCGTCGTGTCTAGTGTCGGCTTCAGCGCCCTGTTTGGCTTCTTTGTGCTCCTGTCCCTGCTCTTCAGCATCCAGGACTTTGGCCGCACCGTCGCCAGCATCTACGGCCAGCCTGTATTGCAGGTCCTGGTTGACGTGTTTGGCGAGAGGGGCGCCCTTGGCGTGTTTTCGCTGATCATGAGTGCGTGTTGCCTGTCTTTTTTTTTTTTTTTTTTTTTATGTCTCTTTGACAGCCAGTCTATGGAATCCGGGCTAATCTTCTCCTATCAGTCTGCGTCTGGCACTGCGGTCTCTTTAGTCTGACCAGCAACAGCCGCATGATGTTTGCCTTTGCCCGCGATGGCGGCATTGTACGTCTCGTCTCATGCCTCGTCTCTACCCTCCGTCCCATCGCTAACAACCCCCGCCTTAGCCGCACTGGTTCCATCACGTCGACGAGCGCTTCAGCTCGCCCATCCGCGCTGTTTGGCTCGCCGCCGTGCTGTCCTTCATCCTGGCCCTGCCGTCGCTCGGCAGCTCCGTCGCCTTCGCTGCCGCCACCTCGATCGCCACCATCGGGCTGTACATCAGCTATGGCCTGCCCATCCTGATCGGCCTCATCTGGCACGACTCCTTTATGGCCATGAAAGGCCCCTTCAACCTCAAGGCGCTCTCGCGGCCCGTCGCCGTCATCGCCTCGCTATGGATCGTCCTCATCACCGTCGTCTTCTGCCTGCCCACGGCCAACCCCGTCACGACCGAGACACTCAACTACACGGTCGTGGCCGTCGGCATCATCGCGGTCGGGTCCACCCTGGCCTGGGTGGTCTGGGCGCGCCACTGGTTTACGGGTCCTGAGCCCGAGGTGGCCGAAGCAATGCGCATGGGCGTCGACCCGACCGAGTCTGGTGTGCTCGAGAAGAAGCTGGCGACGGAGGCGCCGGCGGGGGAGAAGGGAACTGATGTTGTTGTTGACGGCTCTAGCTGAGTGGCAATCTCGCGCTATTTGAGTCGCTGTAGGCTGATTGTAGTGGCTGTTTTGAGCGTAATATTTGTGCGTAATGTTGAATCTGAGGATTTGCCACTGATAAGGGCCTCTGCTCAAATGGCGCCATGTCACCTGTTTTGCATGCCGTCGTCCGGAGGGAGGGGCTGACCGCTGCAATGCATCAAAAGCTCAAAGGGAGCACTTTTCAGCCTGGCGTCTTGGCCATGTCTCACGCCGAACAAAGCAATCGCCGTCTTGTGAATCCTGGAGCGCCGGCCCGACGGTCCAGGCATGTGATGGCGGCCGATCGGATCGGGAGGAATGTCGTGGAATGCCGAGTCCGGGGAAGGGTGCCGTGAACCGTGCAAGTTTAGGCGCGAATTCCTCCCTTTGAGATCTGCAGATGTAACCCTAGCGACAAACACAGATAGAACAGACTCTCATATCCCGAGCGGCGAGCGGGGGCCGAAAAAACCAGCAGAGGAAGCAGGGACCAATAAAGCTTCAAAGCGTGCTCTCGTTCAAAGAGGCAGGAGCTTGTGATTCTCCCTGTCTCTATCCCTTGCGTTGCGCACCATGGCCTAAAAGGGCAGGGAAAGGCGGGCTCGGGGTTGGTCTAGACCATCGGCATTCCAGTACAATATCAAGCCGGCGACAAAGGGAACGGCTTAGCTTGCGGGACTACGCTATCAGGTGGTGCAGCTGTTGCCGCTTGAGCCCGCTGGGCTCAAAGGCATCCCTTCGTGGCGGGGAGGAGAATAGGAAGGAGAGAGGGGTGGAGGGCATTTAAGACGGGGTGGTTGGCTGTTTGGATGGGTTTGGTCTGCTGCTCGCCAGACTGTCCTGTCTGTCTTCGTCTCCGTCCCGTCACATCCTGTCTCTCTATATACACGGTCTACTTCAGAGGCTTCTTCTTCCCCTCCGCAGCCATGGCCCAAACCCAGGTCCTCGCCAACCCAGCCCTCGTGCTCCCCAACGGCACCACCGAGCCTGCCGGCCCCAAGCTCACAGACCACGCCAGCATCCTCGCGGACGGCGCCGTCAAGCAGCTGCTCGTCAAGCTCCGGCAGCGCGGCATCCAGGTCCACGAGACGGACGGCGTCTCGTTTCCCACGGGAGCGGGCGCGGAGATGCACGACCGCGCCGCCGCCGTCCCGACCATCGTCGTCTCGCCCAAGAGCGAATGGGGCGTGTCGCAGACGCTGTCCCTGCTCAAAGACGCGGGCCTGTACGGACGGCTCCCCGTATCCGTCAAGAGCGGCGGACACGGCTACTTCAACGGCGCGACGTGCAACGGCATCATGCTCAACCTGGCCGACATGACGCGACGCCGCGTCGACGGCGAGAAAAACATCATGGCGCTGGAGCCCGGCTGCGTGCTGGGCCAGACGATCCACGCGCTCGCGGCGCACAAGAAGGCCGTCCCGCACGGCGACTGCTTCGGCGTCGGGGCCGGCGGGCACTTCCTGACGGCCGGCTGGGACCTGATCCTCGGCCGCAAGCACGGGCTGGGCTGCCAGTCCGTGGTGGGCGGGCGCGTGGTGCTCTGGGACGGCAGCGTGCTCGACGTGGACGAAGAGACGGGCGCGCACCCGGATCTGCTGTTCGCCATGCGCGGCGGCGCGGCGGCGGGCGTGGGCGTCGTGGTCGAGACGCGGCTGCGGCTGCTGGAGGAGCCGGCGCTGGCCACGTGGCGGTTCACGCGCATCACGCGCGCGCAGCTCGCCGACGTCTGCGTGGCCAACGGCGCCTTCGCCCGCGCCTACGACCTCCCGCGCGAGGTGTCGGTCTCGTTCCGCTTCCACTTCGAGCCGGACCAGCCCGCGCCCGTGGCGTCGTTCAACGTCGTCAGCCTGCTGGGCGCCGAGGACACGGTCGAGCTCGTGCGGAAGCACATGGGCGACGAGGTGGCGGCCCTCGTGGACGACCACGACGACGGCGGCTGGCAGGAGAAGTCGCTCGTGGACCTGCGCATGCTCCCGGCCTCGGACCACCTGGCCGCCAACCCGGCCATGCTGGGCGAGGTGACGGCGGCGGCGCTGCACGCCAACCCGCTGCTGTACTGGAAGGAGACGTCGAGCGCGCGCGAGATGGCCAGCTCGTTCTTCACCAGCGTTTCGGACTGGGTCGTGCCCCAGTGCGAGGCCGGGCTGCTGGCGCTGTACGACAAGTTCGCCACGGCCCAGGACACGCCCGCGCGTCGGCGCATGTACGCGCTCGTCATCCAGGGCGGCGGGCGCATCTCGGAGCTGCAGGCGCGGTGCAGCATGCCGCTCGGCCGGGCCCTGGCGAGGTTCGAGCTGCACTGGGACGAGGCCGGGGACGAGGAGTGGTCGCGCGCGTTTACCGACGGCGTGCTGGGCATCATCCGGGCGCACGCCGACGAGAGCGTGTCGCGGCCTTATCGGGGCGACATCTGGCTGGCGTCGCAGGCCGGCGACAAGGAGCTGGACCGGATCGCGCAGCTGTACGACAGGCGCTAGGGTGCCTTTTTCTTCTTCTTCTCCCTTGCTTCTCGGATGGCATTCCGGTGTGCCGGTACAGCTGAGGCTTGGCTGGTGGCGGATCCTTGTACGCGGGCGGGAAGTGGAGGCTTTGTTTCTGCCTTGGTGCTTTGCTTTGGATTTAATATCACAAATCGTTTTGCTGCTCGGACGGTGGAAATGTCATTTCTTTGTTCTTTTCAGCCGGGCTTGCCCTGGGTCAGATATCATTTCCAGAAACCAGGCGGATTAATGTTCGCATGTGGAACCTGCTGCCGTGGCCCATGTCCATGGCCAGCGAAGCAATTTTGAGGACAAAGAAACCGCGAAGTGACGGGAAGCTCATGGCCGTTCGGCGAAGCAAGGAGATGCGGGTATTTATTGCCGCGTGCTCGGAACGGCAGCTGGCGTCAGTCATGAACACTTGCATCCATCAGTCGCACGCCTGCCCGCAGATAGGCTCTTTGCTTTGACCCGGCTGCGTGCTGTATACGACTTCGCAACGTCCTTCTGTTTGTTGCATACTTGCAAACACCGACTGCACCATGCCGCACCAAACTCTCCCACCCAACCCGGTCGCCAACGCCGTCGTCTCTGCCACCCTCCAGAAGGCCTCAACCCGCTACACGAACGCGTCCGCAAGCCTCAACACCAGCCTCCTCAGCCTCCAGCAACAAACAAAGGCCGCGACTGCCAGTGCCGAGCTCAACCGCAGCCACGCCGCCGCCGCCATCGAGTTCCTCTGCCAGAGCAGGAGCAGGGCCAGGGCCAGCAAGGGCGGACACGACCCGGCCGTGATCGGAAAGCAGTCCGAGAGCTCGGCCGAGACCCTCCGCCTCACGCAGCAGGCGCTGGGCCGCGACCTCGACGCCGTCCTGGCCCTCGCGCGCGACGTCGAGGCCGAGACCCGGCTCACCATGGACGCGCTGCTCGCCGAGCCGGCGGCGCTGCAGGCCGAGATCGGCTCGCTGCGCGCCGAGGCGGCGAGGCTGCGGCGCCAGGTCGACCGGCTCAAGATGAAGCGCGACCAGCAGGAGGACAAGCTTGTCAGGTCCGAGGATGCCGCCAACAACATGGACCGCATCGTGAGTGTGCTCCGTGGACACGTCGGCGAGATTGAGCGCGTTGTGGGTTCGCTTGCTGATGACGAGGTCAAGGAGGAGGTGCTTGCTGTCGTTGACCAGATGCGGGAGGAGCTTGGAGACGCGGCCGATGCTGCTTTTGGCTGGAAGAGCGAGTTTTTCTGACGCTGCTGGGAGCGTGTTGGGCTGGCTTTGTGCATCTGCTCGGCGTTGTATACCCCTGGCTTCGGATAGATTTGGCATGTTCTAGGCTGGCGTTGCTATAGATTTGGCTTGTTCTCCGCATCGCGTGGTTCTATACATACTTTCCCACCCTGCGTCCCCATCACTTTGCATCGACGCCCAGGGCCCGTGCCGGATTGACAACCAGCATACGCTCCCACTGCTCGTCCGTCAGCCACTCCCTCAGCAGCCCCAGCTCCGCCTCGGTGTCGACGCCCCGCAGAGGCGGCGATGGCGTCAGACCGGTGGCCGACGAGTTCACGTGGGGCCAGTCGCTGCCCCAGAGCAACGCATCGGGCGCGGCGTCGGCAAAGGCCTCGACGATGGGCCTCATGGCCGGCAGGTTGCCCGGCGACCGTCTGTGCAGGGCCCCCACTTTGACGTAGAACCGGCCGGAGCGCAGCAGGCGCAGGAACGCGGCGAGGTCGGCGGACTCGAGATATTGCGGCGCGGCCGAGCCGTTGTGGTCGGCCACGAACACGGCGCCGGCCAGCAGCGGGTCGTGGAGCAACACGTCGACCAGCGCCGCCCACATGGCGAGCGACAGATACGCCGACACGAACCAGCCCAGGCGCCGGACCGGCGCGTGCTGCACGGCCTGGACGAGCTGGTCGCGCACCCAGGTCGCGTTGCCGCCCGAGCCGCCGAACGAGCCGTGGATGCGCAGGCCGCGCACCCCCGCATCGTGCAGCGCGTCGTAGCCCGAGTCCGTCATGTCGCGCAGGGGAGCGTCCGAGGCCAAGTCCCAGGCCAAGATGCCGAGCACGGTGCGGTCCGGGGCAAGCATGCGGGCCTGGCCGAGGCCCTCCAGCAGGCCGGCGTGGCCGTCCTCGACCGTGGCCTGGACGAGGATGGCGTTTTGGGCCACCGTGTTGTTGAGGAAGGCCGTCACGGGCGCCGGCTCGGGCGTGTAGTGCCGGGTCGGCTTGAAGGGGTGGACCAGGGGGTCGAACGAGTGCATGTGGCAGTTCCACGCCATGGGAGGCAGCTGGACGGCGGCGGCGAGGGCCATGGTTGCGGTTGGCTAGCGTCCTAGTGGTGCTGTGGTGCTGTGGGAGCATCTTGTCCCTCCCTCCTCCGCCTCTGCTCTCGTGCTTTCCACATATTTGTGTGTCGGCTACGGGGAGAAGACAGGCGGCGCCGGGGCCGTTCCGAAGGCCCCAGGCCCTGTCCGAAGTGGGCAGGTAAAAGCCAATTAGATGATCATGGCGCTTAAAAGTCTCCGGAACGGCCGGAACGCGGTGCATTTGCACCTCTATTCGTCGACGTGATGCAAAGTTACGCTTTATGCTTCACTGCAAAGGAGCCCATGAATACGAGGCAAATAACCGGTGACGACGCTGGCACACCCGCGGAAGCGGCAGGTGCTGCCGGCATCGACGAAGAGGCTGTGGGGTGTGAACGCGGGGCGTCGCTGTAGGCGCTGGGGCTCTCGCTGCGAGGGGCGTTTCGCACAAAGTGCCGCCTCAGGCAAAAAAAAAAAAACCAATAGAAAGAAAATGCACCGGCGTCACGTGATCAGAAGCACATGACTCAACCACCGAGCCAAATCAGTTTAGCTCTCCCTGCCACGAGATCCCGCTCCTTCCTATCTGGTCTCGTTATCAGCACGCATGGATCTCCAGCTGCCCAGGGCAACCTTGGGAGGGAACCCTTTCCGTGGCCCTGAGATTCGGGGTCCCCTGGCCCACTTTTCTGCTGCGTGGGTGAAGAGAAAAAAATTTGTTGAGGGCAAATCCACAGCCAGCCAGCCTCTTGCACCTCAGCCAGCCCGCTTGGGCCTCAGCCATCCCTTTTCGGCACTCCAGCCAGCCAGTGAAACGGCCCTCTTCCCATGCCGCAACGGCGACACTGCAGCTGAGCTAGCCCGACACGTCAGGCGCGTGCAGAGCGGCAGGAGACGAGCCGTCTGGCAGAGCTAAGATAGCCCTCAAGCTAGGTGGCCAGATCTCCCCGAGGGAAAAGGCGGTTCGTCGTGTCTTCATGCTTGCACGTGTCAGGGCGGTGGCGCATCACACCGCATTGCAGATGGAAGGCGGTTGCCGATCCAGCCCAACCAATTTGGCATGTGCACCGTGCGACGATAACGGCCGCCCGTGTTGGTCCTTCTCCCTTTTTGTGTCTCCTTTTTCCGCGTCTCCATCTCCGTGTTTTGTTTGGCAGCAGTTGAGCCTCTTTAATCTCCAGCTGCGCCGTCCAATTCGTGCGGCAGACTTTTAGACTGCACAGCACATCCAATTTCTGTTGGGACTGCAAGCGCACGTCCACCCGCAGCCCATGCCCAATGGCCACAGCACAAGGGGGCCACAGTGCATCGCGGCTGCTTTCCTTCCTTCCAGATCTCTTGGCTGGAACGACCCTTGTTGGGGCTCCTGGGGTGTGGTTCCGCCCGTGCTCGAAACCAACAACAAGGGTCCCGACAAGTAGGAAAAAAGATGAAAGGGGTAAAGGTGAAGAAAAAATATGAGGGCCGAAAATTCTAAAAAAGGAGAACGAGAAAGGGAGCTAGGGCGGGAGCACAGGGCAGCTACCGAGGCACACTTTTTTTTCTTTCTCGTTCTGCCGCCTGTCCACTTCCTCCACGAGTGGAAAAAGAAAAGAAAAAAAGAGAGAGGAAAAAAAAAACACTTGGCACGACCGGTTCGTCAACTAGACTGGGTCTCGCGACCTCGCCTTCACTTGCTGATTCCCTACCCTGACCGTCTTTTGCCGGCCACTCCTGGCTCCTCTTTCTCCACAAGCCGCCGCCGGCTTCGCTGTCCCTGTCTCCTCTCGGCCGCCTCTTTATCTCCCCTCCTCCTGCCCTTCGTTCTCTCTTCTCTTCTCGCCCGCCCTCCCCTCACTCCCTCTTCACTTCCCCACCATCCGCGATTCCACCGTCCGCTCGAGCTTGACCCAGGAGCCATGTCGGTGACCATGACCCAGAGAGCCGCTGGCGGCCGGACCGCCGCCAAGACCAAGACCGCCCAGGTCGAGGAGCAGCAGTTCCCCGACATCAACACCCTCCGCAACGCCATCCCCGCCCACTGCTTCGAGCCGTCGGTGGCCATCTCGATGGGCTACCTGGTGCGCGACCTGTGCCTGATCTCGGCCCTGGGCTGGGCCGCCCTCAGCTACATCCCGCAGCTGCCCGACGGCTACGCGCGCTGGGCCGCCTGGGCCGCCTACGGCTTCGTCCAGGGCCTGTTCGGCACCGGGCTCTGGATCCTGGCCCACGAGGCCGGCCACGGCGCCTTCTCCAAGCACGACCGCTTCAACAACGTGGTCGGCTGGGCCGCCCACTCGGTGCTGATGGTGCCCTACTTCTCGTGGAAGTACTCGCACCACCGCCACCACCGCTTCACCGGCCACATGGAGAAGGACATGGCCTTTGTGCCCTCCCAGGCCGAGGACCGCCACGCCCGCGCCTCCTTCTTCTCGAGCATCGGCCTCGATTGGGAGCTGCTCGAGGACGCGCCCATCGTCAACCTAGTGCGCCTGGTGAGCCACCAGCTGTTCGGCTGGCAGGTCTACCTGCTCTTCAACGTCACCGCCGGCAAGGAGAGCAGGCAGTGGAAGGGCGCCAGCTGGTTCCGCCAGAGCCACTTTGAGCCCACCAGCGCCGTCTTCCGTCCGAGCGAGGCCGTCTTCATTGCCATCTCGGACCTGGGTCTGGCCCTGACCGCCTCTGCCATCTACTACGGCTCCACCATCTACGGCTGGGACACCATGTTCCTGCTCTACGTCGTACCCTACCTTTGGGTGCACAACTGGCTGAGTGCGTTTTTTTTTTCTTTTCTTTTTCTACTCTTCCGTGACTCGCTTCCCCTGGCTACAGCACCCAAAAACTGACTCGACCCGCCCCTTGGCTGAAACAGTCGCCATCACGTACCTGCACCACACCCACCACGACGTCCACCACTACGACGCCGACAGCTGGACCTTTGTCAAGGGCGCCGTCGCCACCGTCGACCGGGACTTTGGCTTCATTGACCGCCACTTGTTTCACGGCATTATTGGCACCCACGTTGCCCACCATCTGTTTCCGTAAGTCCTCGCTTGGTGCTGCTGCTGCTGCTGTCACGTGCCAGACAGACAGACCAGACCTTCTAACAAAACCTACACGCCACACAGCCGCATCCCCTTCTACTACGCCGAGGAGGCTACCGAGGCCCTCAAGCCCGTCCTAGGCGACCTCTACCACTGCGACAACCGCAACTTCGTCACTACTCTCTGGCAAACCTTCACCTCGTGCAAGTATGTCGTGCCGGACCCCAAGGTCCCCGGCGCCCTCAAGTGGGCTGTCAACTAGGCAAGGAGAATGGTAGCGGCCTTCTCCGCGCGGGAGGATGCGTTTACGTCCATCGCTCGTCATCCGTGGGGTGGGCTCAGAGCGGTGTGGGATGGCGCGCATTTCCGCGGCCGAATCGCGCCGTTAATGCAGGAGCGTCTGACTAGTGCCAGCCCCGAGGGCTAGGCATGTCATTTCCGTCAATCGGGGGAGTTCTTTGGCTTTTTGCATTGTTGGTTCCTCGTTTAGACTTGGTCAATAGACGGACGTACACGTACAGGTTGGGTTGGCTATCTAGAGGGGCGGATGACGCAACAATAGACTTGGTGGCTCATGCCTTTCTTTCCATGCTCTCGTCCTGTCTGTGCAAGGGCATTTCTATCGAGCAAGTTGACACGGCAGGCCGATGTCCGCCGCCGAAGCGATGATGTTCTGGCTGCGTATCAAACTTGGTGTCTAGACGACCCCGCCAAGAAAGGCGCGCTGGCACACAACCAGCTTCGAATACGACAAAGATAAGCCCGGCCGGCAATTCCGCCTATATCTACGCACGGACAAACATAAGTCCCTCCCAAGTGGTCCACCATCCGGGAAATCCCCGGGGCATGGATGGGTTACGTCGTCCAAAGTCGACGTAACCCCATCCCAACTGGCCTGCCCACTGACAGGTAAACGAAAACCTTAATTATAGCAACCCTTATCGCGGCGCCCCGGCTCCTCCGCCGTCGAATCTCCAGTCCCCCACTCTTTGTAACCGCAATCCATTTTCTCCCTAGGTGTTGCAGAACAGATCTCATCTCGATCGGGTAATCCCTTAACACATTTTCTCCCAGGGTGTCGCAGAAGAGATCTCATCTCTATCGGGTGATCCCTTGACTAAACCACGCATTAGCCGCCCCGCCCCCGCCCCCTCGCGTTTAACTGCACTTGCTCTGGCAGGAGTTATGGTTAAAAAAAAGTGTGGGTGCTATTAGCCGTAACATCGTTATGGGGCGACACATGCTGCTAAAGCTGTACTGCTTTTTTTTTCTTTTTTTTTATTGTTATTATAAAGCGACCTTTTTTTTTATACAAAACCTGGTCCTAGTTATATCCGCCGCTTGTTACATTTTATTTTTCTTTCTTAAAAGATTTTATCCCTTTCGGCCGCTATACACGCGATTAACCCAATCAACTTGGCAACGGATCTTTGGTCCCTTGGATTCCCTCCAGTCACCTGCGTGTAAAAGAGGCGGTGCGTTTCAAGCAGGCCTGTCAACCGAAACTTGATTTCTTCCCAGTCCTCTTTGTTTTTCCTTATCTTTCCTACTTCCTTGGAACAAGCCCATGGACCAAGCATATATGCCGTGCCCACAAATGCTTCCATAGCGGCGTGGGGGATGGACGGGCGGAACCGTCGCTTAATGAAACCCAAGGTCCGGGTGACGTGGTTATGCTATCCGCGTGTGGGTTGTGGTGTGGTTACGTATGCTAACGGGACAAGAAAACGATACCGTTGGTACGGGGTGTAACCTCGGCGTTCGTTCCGCCCCCGTGAGACGGACGGCCGCCGCCGACGCTTTACAATACGGCGGGGCCGTGGGCATATCAAACCACCAATGCCAAGCCGGGACAGCCATACGACATGGGCCATGCGCGCCCGCCAGCAGATTCGCATCTTGGCATTTGGGGAAAGGGGGCCCGCCGGCCTCGCGCGCGGGGTTTTAAGTTTTCCAAGCGAGAAAGCTAGCGAATCGGGAAAACGTGGGTGGGTTTAACATGCGTCATATATAAAACGGGTACCTAGGTAGACACCAGGCCCAGGACCCTGAATAAACTAGCATTGGGGGATATGTGAGCTTGGGGCAGTGCTAGGTATTAGGAGAAAGTCCCTAGAACCTGTATAAGCACGACTCGGTGGTGGGGTTAAAACGACTCTTCCAGCGGGTTTGCCGAAGGACAGGGGAAGCCCCCCGGGGCGGGAGTAAGGAAACAACATCTTCTACCGTATTCAGGGATTTGAATTGTCAGTGCCGTGGATCCTTCCTAGTTAGGCCAGGTATTCAGATAATTACCTTGTTTCGCATAAAAATCAGGCCCAGATCAATGTATTCTACCCACGACCCCTGCCTCGAAGAACTTGATAGAATCCTGACGATTGAAATACATTGGTTTCTACGGTAGACGGTATGGCAGTTTGTGTATCTCTCCGTATCTTTAACCCCCTGCTGTTGACAAGGGGTTCCACCGCGCTAACGATTCGAATCCCTGAATACGGTAGGAGCTGGAGCTGTCAACATGTCAGGGGAAACTAACCCGCAGATCCATGTCGGCTCTCGCTCACCGTCTAGTCGCTAAAGAATTCTTCCCGCTTGCTCCCGGGCTTGCGGTGGACTTACTCCTCACTTGGGGTGGATCGGCCGTCCGCGGATCGCTTACACCCTGATGCAATCTCCTCCTCCTGGCCGGCGATCGACGCGGGGGGAAGTTGGGAGCCGTACGGGCTTTGTCGGTTTGGCCGTGATGGCTACATATACGGCTCCTCTGCGCTCGTCCCCGTAGTTCAGTTTCTTTTCTCGTTGTGCCATCAAGCAGTCTCATTATCATCGCGTCTATTATCCTTTCCTGCCGTTTACACGCTCGGGTTTCTTATAAATCTTGCTCGCTTCCCTTCTGTGTTCTCCACCCTCTTTCATACTGTCTGCTGCTCTGTCCAGTCTATCCATCAACCGATAGACTAGACAAAATGGCTTTGGCAGTTCTCGTCGCCGGCGGCGCTGTGGTGGTCGTTGTTGTCCTCGTTCAGCTGTTAAACACGCTCAAGGCCATACGGTCGCCTTTGAGGAAAATCCCTGGCCCTTGGTATGCGCCACTCACCACCATGCACCTGCGCTACGGCTTCTCGACCGGAGAGATCTGGAAGGTCGTCGAGAAGGCCCATGCCAAGTACGGTCCCATCGTGCGTCTCGGCCCGCGGCAGATCTGGATCGCCGACAAGGACGCGCTCAAGGACGTGCTCCTGCGCGTCGATCTGCCCAAGGTCGCCATGTACTCGGAGATCTCGAGGGATAAGCACAGCCCAGGCCTCTTTGGCGAGATGTAAGTCTTGTACACGGTCAACCCGAGACCATCACGGCAGACAGCCGTACTGACGGCAGGCCCCTTGCAGCCGTCCTGAGCCGCACCGCCGCCTCAAGAAGTTCCTCTCGCCCGCCTTCACCGTCAACTACATCGACGGCCTCGAGAAGTACTTCCAGAAGACGGTTGGGGATCTGCTGCAAAAGTACGAGGACCGTATCCGGGTGGATCCTCTGGCGGCCAGGGAGAACGGCATCGAGGTTGATCTGATGGACGACCTGCACAACGTTGCCCTGGACATGTAAGCTGCTGCCTCTTTAACGCTGTTCTTGTAGTCGTTTTTTTTCTCTCTTCATATCGGCAGAGCACGGCACTGACGAGCCGTCCAGCATGGGAGAGTGCTCCTTCGGCAAGGGCTTCGGGCAGACGAACCCCGCCACCAGCAGCGACATCGAGGAGGGCGTGGACGAGCGGGTGTGGAAGGACATCCCGCGCTCCATCTTCGACGGGCTCAGCAAGCGGTACCAGACGGTGTACGTCAAGAAGTTCCTGCGCAAGTTCGGGCTCGACATCAACTTCGACTGGCCGGCCGAGATGATCACGGCCATCGACGCCGTGGTGCAGCGCCGGCGCCGGGCCGAGAAGGCGGCCGGCGACCGCTCGGACCTGCTGCAGCACCTGATCGACGAGGGCCGCAAGCCCGACAGCGGCAACCCCATGAACACGCGCGACATCGTCGACCAGATGGCCGAGATCCTGCTGGCGGGCTCCGAGACCACGTCGGGCACCATCGCCTGCCTCTTCCTCGAGCTGGCCCGCAACCCGGACGTGCGCGCCAAGCTGCTGGCGTCCATGGGCCCCAAGACGCTGAGGGACGAGGTCGTGGCCAGCAGGGCCATCCGCGGCGGGAAGCAGGGGCCCCCGGCCCAGTACGAGTACCTCGAGGCCTGCATCAAGGAGAACCTGCGCCTGCACCCGATCGCGTCCGAGATGGGCCGCCGCACCGGCAGCCAGTGGGTGACGCTCATGGGCTACAGCCTGCCGCCGCACACGGTCGTGTCGGCCTCGTACCGCGACCTGCACCGCAACGAGAAGTTCTGGCCCCAGCCCTTGCGCTTCTGGCCCGAGCGCTGGCTGTCGGAGGAAAAGCGGTGCGGGGCTCCAGCTGCCGAGTAAGTTGCTTTGAACTACAGGGCGGTCTGCCTGGAATAATTATGTGAGGATAGGGACTGGGACTGACACAAGGGCCTGCAGCATGGACGCCTATTACCCCTTTTCTGCCGGCAAGCACTCTTGCATCGGGATAAAGTAAGCTCTTGCATGTCCTACTTGATCTCGTCTTGTCCCGTCAGACACGCAGTATGCCCACTAACATTCACACTTCGCAGCTTCGCCTGGGCCGAGATGCGCATCGTGGCCGCCGGCATCTTCTCGCGCTTCGACGTCACCGAGGTGCAGGGTCAGGAGATCGACTTCCGCCAGTACATCACCATGCAGTTCCACACGGGCCACTGGCGCGTCGTGCTCAAGCCGCGCGAGAACCCGATCGAGCTGCTGGCCGACAGGGAGCCCGAGATGCGCGAGAAGGAGTCGCTTGTGGATCTTTAAGGGGTGGATGGGAGCAGCTTTTCGAGTAGGGCGTCAAATTTTGGAAAAAAAAAAAAAAAGCATATGTGGCGGTTTGCTGGGTCATTTTAGCTAGTTAAATCCACTGCTGCTTTGTTCTGCGCTTTTCAAGTTCTTCCTGCTTGGTTTTGCCTCTTGTGAACCATTTTGCCAAATTCTTTCCGTGTTGGAATAGCACTGGTGCGCGCGTGTGGTTTGTAAAAGGGGCTCCTCACGGGACCCCTGAGTCTCGCGCGGGCCACGTGACAGGTCACGTGGGGAGCGGAAAACCGCCCTTCAAGCGATCTCCTCCTCGCTTATAAAGAGCCATCCAGGGCTCCACCTTGAGCAGATAGATCTTTCCCCTTTACGCATAATATAGAACCCTCCCCCAGATTACAGAGATTATTGTTCGTCACTTCTGGAGCTCTCCGAGCCGTCAAACAGGAGTACAAACTCCTGCCAACATTCCGTCCGTTAAATCAGCTCTCCTTAATGGCGGACTGATTATCACAGGTTGCCGACTGGCTGAAGCACTTGCCGTCTCGCGTTCCTCGCCAAGCACAGGGGCAGTTCTCCCATCTTTACACGCATGTTGTCGCAAAGGAACGGGACCCGCGCGGGGGATCTACGGTATCAGGAGCCTCGCGCGCGCCGGGGCCGGCGCGTGCTCCTTAATCCCCGCAACGCACCTGTATATATAGAGCCAGAGAGTCCCCTACTCTCAACACCTCTCCTACTAATTAGACAAGAGGCAGATTCAACTATAACGGTCTACTGCATGCACTTCTACTCTGCAATACATGTGGATATGAGATCTAGTTTCCAAGCCTGGAGATCACCGTCCACTTGTCATCTCGGGTACTCTTTTGTTGACGTTTGTGCGGTCAAAGAAATCATGTCGCGGCTACATGAGTGTGAAAAGACGTCTTTCATTTTGGTAGCGAGGTTGCCCGCCAGGCAAAGGAGTGTAAGGATTAAGATACAAAGCCAAAAGAGGAGACAGAAGTTTTTTCCTCCACGGCCCACCCACCATCACCCACAATCATCCATCTCTCTCACCCCCACACCGGTGGTAGCATGCTCGTTGCTGGACAGACGCCTAAGCCTTGACGCACTTCCAGCTGCTGCCCTTGTTGTTGACGGAGGCGGGCAGGTTGGGGTTGCCGTTGACGCCAAAGGTGGCCTTGGCGCCCTTGCAGTCCTTGTTGGCCCAGATGGTGCAGCGGTAGCCGTGCACGGCCTTGGCGCTCGACACCTTGTTGTCAAAGGCGCCCTTGAAGTCCTTGCACTGGCCGGGGTTGGCCTTGGCCTCGAGCTTGGCGCCCTTGAAGTTGACCAGGTCCCAGGCCGTCAGGAGGTGCTGAGCCTGCGCGTCGACCTCCTCAGCAGGGGCGGCGAGGGCGGCGGGCGCGAGGGCCAAGGCGAGGGCGGCGAAGACGGTGGAGAAGTGCATTTTGGAGGTTGGGTTGGGGTGTGGAAAGATTGTTGCTGTTTGAAGCTGGTGGGTTGAATGAATGGATTGTGGGGATGTCTTCGTCTTGTCGGCGATGGCGAGAGGGAGGAAACAATTCATCATTCGGGGAGAGCGATGTGCCCTTTTTATATCTTTTTCTTCCCATACATCTCAGGCGGTTTACAACTGCGTTCCGAAGACCCCAGCCATCGAAATTGGACGTGGGATCACGAGGCCGCGATCCTGGGCTAGAGCGAAGCCTCCAACTAGGCAGCGAGGCGTCCAGAAGCTTCCTGTTGGGATGACATGTGCCTACGGTAACCTCGTACAGCCCGGCCAATGGCGCGGGTACCTAACCCATGCGGTTTTGCATTTGTTGGCTGCAAACTCGGCCGCGGGTATCGTAACCTAGGCTTCTCCTGACGGAGAGGTCATTCGCGTTCTGCACGTAAGATGATTCCTTCGTGCGGAAGAAAGCCAAAATCAGCCCCCAGCCTCACGTCACGGAACGGATAATTAAAGCAACAGCTCCGTCAGCCCAATGGCACCGCCACCTCCTCTGACGAAACCAGGCCATTGGCTGTTAGCCACGTTGGCCGAGCAGCATCTCTCATCCTGAACCGTAAGCAGCACGTCACCTGTCAACAAGGGGATGCCGTTCCTGTCCGACGGCTGAAGTCGTTTAGACTCCGGACTTGCATAATACGGGAGCAAGATGCTGATACAGCGCATGCTGGCGTGCTACAGCAGATATTAATTGGCAAATTGTGTCCGTTTTTGGCCGTCTTCCGGGCGACATCCGTAAACCGTGTCGCTGTCATTGGCACATTTCCAGGCGTGTTTAATAAGCTTTGTGATAGTTTTGCTTGAAGATCAAATACGACAAATGCATGTCAGGCTTATTCGTAGCATTTGTTCCGAAAGGAAACTAGCGAGTTGCCTTTGCAGTGTTTTTTACGTTATGGAATAGCGTCAAGGAGGGGTAGCTGAGAAAGCCGGTGAGAAACAGTGCAGGAACTTGAACTTAAAGTTGGCGTCGTCTAATCAAGCAAATCTTTAAGGATTATGGACAAAAGCATCCAGCTGGGTACAGGTCCGTTAAAAAGCAGCATTTATTTCAAAATCACTTTTTCAGTCTTATGTAGAGATTTAACGGCAAGGAAGTGGGAAAGTGCTCCGAAATATGGCAGTGTCTCGTGTTGACACAATGTTGGTGAAAACGGGCACGATAGATCACAAAGCCCCTGCATTAACTTTAAATCAGCATACCGGGATAGCTGGAAGGTTTACGGATCTTTTTTTTCTCCGATGCCGCCCCACTACTGACCTCATCGTGTCCAAAATGGTAATTCACCGATCGGAACCCCGCATCTTTTCCCTCCCTCCTTTCCGTCGTGGTGGTGTGCAAACCCAACCAAGCACCAACGAACGCATCCACCCGCATATACGACGATGGCAAGCTGGCGCCAAGCAAACGAGAGCGACATCCCGGGTTTGCTGCTCGTGGCCGGTGTGGTCCACCCAGACCTGCCCGAGAGCGACGCCGTGTTTGAGGAGCGTCTCCGCCTCTTTCCCGAGGGTTGTCTGGTCCTTTCCGATGGCGGGGGTGGCATTTACGGCTATGCTCTGTCCCATCCCATCGGCCGGGGCCGACCGCCAGCATTAGACAGCTTGCTGGGCGCGATTGAACCCGAGGCGGACCAGTTCTACATCCACGATCTGGCCATCCTCCCTGGCTGGCGTGGAAAAGGGCTTGCGGCCTTGTGCGTCGACAAGCTCCTGGCCCTGGGCAGACGGTACACCACGACGTGTCTGATCTCCGTCTACGACACTGGTGCCTTCTGGGGCCGCTTTGGGTTCGTGTCCGAGCCGGCCGAGCCGGCGCTCGGGGAAAAGCTGCGGGAATATGGCGCTGCTGCCACCTACCTTGTACGACGAAATGACGGTCTTGTGATGGAAGCGGGTTGATTTGTGGAGGGAGGGCAATATAATTATGGGCTGATGTCAGTTGGCAAGTCCGTGGTCTGAGTGGCGTGTGTAAACGCCGACCCTGACCCTGCAGTAGCTGGCGAAACGGGAAACGTCGGTGCTAATTATGTCATGCAGTTCAGCCGGCGTTCCCGATCGGGCACCGAGGATGAGGTGATGTGGCGGCAGGCCGGCAGCTGGACCCGATCTTTCACCTTGGACATGTCTACCCCGCAAATACGCCCGACGCTAGCTTGTTTCTGCGCCCGTCGGCTCCCGAGACTTTGCTGCTTCGAGGAGCGGGCCGCCCGGAAAGAGGCGCAGCACCATGTCTAACTCCTTCGGGAATCTCCAGGCGACGAGGACAGGAAAGCTTGTGTCAATGATTGCCGCTTCATTGCGTACCATGCAATATGGCCGTGAATATTAATACCACCTCGGGGCCAGGATGGCTGTCGTGTCACGTCCGCTGCAACCCAGCCTTCGCTCGCTAGGCCTCTCATCTGCGCGTCCTTTCTGCCCGCCGCACACATGCATATCCGGGCGTTCCTGGCCGCGGCAACCTCCGCGCTGCTCGTCGCGCTGCAGTGCGCACCCGTCTTGGCAGGCGGGAGCTTCAAGCTGGCGCCTGCCCGCGGCGCGCCGCTGACCATCGAGTACACGACGGACCAGCCCGACGACAAGAACTGGATCGGGCTCTGGCGGGCGGGCGACGGGCCCGTGGACCAGAAGAAGGCCGAGCCCTCGCTCGTGTGGAAGTACACGCCCGGCCGCTCCGGCAAGATTAGCCTGCCCACGCCTGGCCTCGCGGCAGGCAAGCACCGGCTGTTTTTCCTCGCCCGCGATGGCTACGAGTGGGTGACGGGGCCCATCGACTACTCCAAGGCCGGGGGGTTGCGTCTGCTCGAGAGCGGCGTCGACCCAATCACGGTCGAGTTCTCCACCATGCTGCACCAGCAGACCAACTGGCTCGGCCTGTACCGCGCCTCGGGCGGCGGCCCGGTCAACGAGGAGAAGGATCAGGCGTCGCTGGTGTGGGCCTATACCAACGGCGCCGTCTCGACTGTCGATGGCGTCACAACGGGCAGGCATCGACTCCCCACGCGCGACCTCGACCCGGGGGCGTACAAGGTGTTCTACCTCGCCGTCGACGGGTACAGATGGATGGGAGATCCCGTCGATGTGTCGGTTGACGGCCGCGTCCAGAGGGTGGCGGGAGAGCCGCTGACTTTCCGATATTCGACCACCAAGCCCAACAACAAGAACTGGGTCGGGCTGTACAAGCCAGGGGACGGGCCGTCGGGAGGCAGCAGAAACGGAAACAAGGAGTCGGTCAAGTGGGCCTACGCCACGGGGACCTCGGGCACGGTGAAGCTGTCGCCTGAAGATGTGCCCTCGGGCAGCTATCAAGTGTACTTCCTGGCAGACGACGGCTACAAGTGGCTGGGCGAGTACACCGACATCAGCTACACGGCGCCCGAGACGCCCCTCGGGTTCTACGTCGACACGGTGACGACACACAACGCCCGCGTCGGCGGCAGGTTCAGCTACACGGCGCGCGGGCTGCTGGAGGGCGGCACCAGCGGCGTCACCTTCTCCCGCGCCGGTGGCGGGTCCGGCTCGAGCTGGCTCAGCGTCAGCGCCGACGGCGTCGTCAGCGGCACGCCGCCGGCTGGAAGCTCGGGCACCATCTCTGTCCAGATGCGCGCGACCAGGGGCTCGTCGAGCGCGATGCTGACGCTGCAGGTGCCGGTGCGGCCGTCGGGGGCGGCGCTGGTCGACAGCCTGCGCGTCATGACGTTCAACATGTGGCACGGAGGTACCAAGATCAACAACCACCTGGCGAAGGAGGTGCGCTTCTTCGCGTCGTCCAACCTCGACGTCGTCGGGCTCCAGGAGGTCAACAGCGGCGGCGTCAACCACGCCAAGCGCATCGCCGACGCGCTAGGCTGGCACTCGCGGACGGACCACGGGAAAGTGGCCATCATCAGCCGCTACCGCATCGCCGAGAACCACGGCGGCTCGACGTCGACGGCGACGGGCGTGCGCGTGCAGTTCGACGGCGACGGCAGCAGCGCCGTCAACGTCTGGGTGGCGCACCTGGGCTACGACCCGTACGGGCCGTACGACTTCTGCTTCGACAGGATGTCGGTCGACCGCGTGCTGCAGCGCGAGGCGCAGAGCGGGCGCACGGGCGAGATCACGGACGCGCTGGCGTCGATGCGGGGGCTGGGCCACATCGCCAACGCCGACGACGTGCCCGTGCTGCTGATGGGCGACTTCAACGCGCCGTCGCACCTCGACTGGACCGACGCGCTCAAGAGCAAGAACTGCGGCTACTCCAACGTGCCCTGGCCGACGTCGGTGCGCCCTGCCGAGGCTGGGCTTGTCGACTCGTTCCGCGTGGCGAACCCGGACCCGGCGGCGGTGCAGGGCATCACCTGGTCGCCGCTGAACCCGACCAACAGCAACGGCAAGGCGGAGCCGCAGGACCGCATCGATTTTATATATCACAAGGGCAGGAGGCTGCGCGTCAAGGCGTCACGGACGGTGCTGCTCGGGCAGCCGAAGCCGGTGACGGATCCGAGCTACGTGGACAACCAGTGGACGTCGGACCACGCTGCGATGCTGACCGAGTACGAGCTTATGGGTTGAGGCGGGGGGTTGGGGAGGAGAACGAGGTGAGAGAGACTTTGGTAACAATAATTAAACACGTGTGTTTGGAGCCTTGCTGTAAACGGAGGGTGTCAGCGTCAGCCTGCGCCAGGTACAGCTGCGCGTTGTGACTGGGTGCACACATCTGCCCCTCCCCCGCATGTGAAATGTCAGTGACGAACATCGACTCCCACTCCATCACCATCGTCTGCGTACCATCCAACTGTATTCCACAACGGTAACCACCATGACTGCGCTGCCACCATGGTACAACATCCTCGACAGCGGGGCTGTCAACAGCATGATGGAGGTCCATAGTATTGCCAGGGTCGACGAACTGCATCTGCAGGCTGAAGGCGTCGCCCCTCGACAGAGCGTCCTGACACGGACGCCCGCCTTGGATCGGCCGCTCGAGGGCCCATACTGGCCACTTGCGCCGCTTCTCGAGCCCGCGGAGATCAGGGTGCTCGAGCTCAAGCCGGGGTCCGGCGGGGACGCGATCCGGTGCTCGCTGCACCACTGCAGTCTCGACGTGCCTGTGCAAGTCACGTCAGACCCCCGCCACGCCCTTTTAATGCCCGCCAAGATTAACCCTGTGGCTTACACGGCTCTCAGCTACACCTGGGGTCCCAACGTGTTTGACACGTCGATCGAGCTGGACGGCTATGCGAAACCCGTCACTGCGGCCCTCGAAAGAGCGCTCAAGCACTTCCGTCGGCCGGACGTCGGGTTGGTGATGTGGATCGACCAACTGTGCATCAACCAGGCGGACGACCGCGAGAAAGAGAAGCAGATCCCGCTGATGGGGCGTATTTATGCCCAGTCCTTCAACACGCTGGTCTGGCTTGGCGACGCCACGCCCGGGTCGGGCGAGACGGTCAAGCTGCTCAGGTACATCGCCATGGAGATGCACCTGGACGTGAAGCCGCTCGACATCCCTGCCGACCTCGCCCGTCGGTCCCTGCCCGGGCCTGGGGATGTGGCCTGGACGGAGCTGCGGGATTTCTTCCTGCGGCCGTGGTTCACGCGCGTGTGGATCAACCAGGAGGTTTGGATGCCCAAGGCCATCACGGCCATGTGCGGGCACGAGACGATGAACTGGGAGATGCTGGTCATGGCGTACGACAATCTCCAGAGTTCGGGGCTGTCGAGATGGATGTTTGAGACGCTGCCGCCGCCGGCGGACGAGCTCGATCGTGGAGTAGACGTCGTCTCCCGCGCCGGTCGGCTCTGGGCCTTCACGCCCGCAGTGAAGAGCACGGTGACGCAGACGGAGCTGATGGATCACATCCGCGCCTGTCGATGCTACGATCCCCGGGACAAGGCGTACGGACTTTTGGGGATGCTCAAGACGCCAAGCTGGGACAGGGTCAGCTACGCGCAGACGTACACCACAGCCATGTTGTACCAGGACGTGGTGGCGCACAGGCTGGAGCACTCGCCACAGAGCCTGGATCAGATCCTGGCGAGCGTCGACCACGAGTACACGCAGACGCTGCCAGGACTGCCCTCGTGGGTTCCCGACTGGAGCCAGCCGCGCCAGACGTCGCGCCTTTGCGACAACTTTTCCGGCGTGTACGGTAACAAGAACCGGCTGTGCTTTCCGTGTCTGCCGCACGAGCAGGACGCAAAGGTCGATGTCAGGGGCGTCGAGCTGCATCGGCGGGCAGTGTTTGTCGACAGAATCGCCAAGACCACAGAGCGACTGTCCGAGCCGAGCATCAGCCTCGCCAATCCGCAAACAAGCAACGGGGACTTCCTCGTCACGTGCGCCGACCTGGCGGCAGCAGCAGCTCCAGCCTCGTCCTACCCCAGCGACGCGGTGTTCGAGGCCTTTTGGCGCACGCTCGTCGCCGACAAGGACGACAGCAACAGACTCCGCGCGCCGGACTCGTACGCCGAGCTGTTCAGCTTCCTGCTGGACCAGTCGACCGGACGCAGCCCCTCGTTCCCCGGGCAGACGTACTCGCCGCGACAGCGCAGGCCACAGGGCAGGGGAGGGCTCGATCTCGACATGCTGGCCGGGACGAGGACGGTGGGGCTGGCGTTCCGCAGTCTCCACGCTGCGGCCGGGCGGGCCGCCAAGAACAGGCGGTTCGCTGTGACGGAGAAGAAGAGGTTTGGGCTGGTGCCGCACTGGGCGCAGGAGGGAGATTCTATCACCATTGTCCAGGGGTGTAACATCCCGTTCGTGCTGAGGGGCGACGGGCGCGAGTATCACGTTGTTGGAGAGTGCTATGTGCATGGGGTTATGAGCGGGGAGATGGTTGGGCCCGGGGAGAAGGCTGCTGACATTGTGCTGGTGTAGGCGCCCTGGCGTTTGTCCCGGGGAGATTTGCCGTGCAGTCCCCACCTCGGCACTTGCTCTCGGGCTACGTGGGGGCGGGGTATCAGGCCACGCCCGCGGAAGGAACACGAGAGGCAACCGAACACAGTCGCAACATCAACGCCGAGAGCGCGTCAACAGCACGCCGACATGGCTAACCCAAACGACAAGAATGGCGACTACCGCCGCTTCCTGCCTGATCTCAGCACCCCGCGCTTCGCGGCGATGCAAAAGCAGGATGCGCACGAGTACGCCGCCGCCTTCAAGCAGAGCGGCAACCCGCCGTGGCTGCACGCGCTGTACCTGCATTGGCGCGGCCTGTTCGCGGAGCCGTTCAGGGGCGTGACGTCGGATGGTATGCATGCGTGTGTGCGTCTGTCTGTGCGGTGCTGTAGTTACTAGACTGACGGCGGCAAAGGAACCGTCCGCCACGGCCTCTTCAAGCTCCAGGACGAGGGCGTGCCCATTGGCGACATCGTCGACGCGGCCGTGTCGCTCGCCGACAGGCTGACGGCCCAGCAAAAGTCGACCCTCAGCTACCACGTCGACTCGCCCGAGTGGCGCTCGTGGTCCAACCCCGAGTTCCTGCTGAGCGACAAGGGCCTGCGCCTCGACGAGCTGACGCCGGACCTGCGCGACGGCGTCATGAAGATCCTCGAGCGCACGCTGTCGCCCGAGGGCTACAAAAAGGCAGTCGGCGCCATGCGCATCAACGGCTTCCTGGGCGAGCTGGTCGCGGCGCCGCGCATCTGCAACGAGTTCTCGTACAACTTTGTGCTCTTCGGCGAGCCGTCGCGCACCGCGCCCTGGGGGTTTTCCTTCTACGGCCACCACCTGTGTCTCAACGTGCTGCTGCACAGGACGCAGATGGTCATCTCGCCGTGGTTCACGGGCGCCGAGCCGAACCTGATCGACGACGGGCCGCACAAGGGCACGCGCATCCTGCACGTCGAGGAGGAGCTGGGGCTGAGGCTGATGCAGTCGCTGTCTCGCGACCAGCAGGCCACGGCGCAGGTGTACAAACTGCTCAAGGACCCGGCCATGCCCAGGGGCAGGTGGAACCACGACGACCAGCGGCACCTGTGCGGGGCGTACCGCGACAACCGCGTGGTCCCGTACGAGGGCGTCGTCGTGGCCGACATGGGTGCCGACCAGCAGGAACTCGTGGCCAAGATCGCGGAGCAGTATCTCCTCTACCTCCCCGCCACGGCCCGTCGGCTGCGCCTGGAGCAGGTCAGGTCGTGGTTCCGCGAGACGTACTTTTGCTGGATCGGCGGGTTCACGGACGAAGATCCCTTTTACTACCGCATCCAGAGCCCTGTCATCATCGTCGAGTTCGACCACCACTCGGGCGTGTTTTTGAACAACGCCGAGCCGGCCAAGTTCCACATCCATACGCTGCTCCGGACGCCCAATGGCGGTGACTACGGCATGGCGCTGAGGCCGCTGTTTGAAGGGAAGGAGCAGAAGTTTTTATGGGAGGGTTGAAAGTATCCTATTCTGTGTACTTTAGCATCCTGTGTGTCTATCTCGGTATTTATTATTATTCATACTGCTGCCATGTCTATTTAATGACCTCAGTGCCTCTTCTTGTGATACATGTAAAAACCCTCGAATCCCGTGGCGGTAGCATGTCGCTGCCGGCACGGGGCCTGGGCGGAAAAACCATGTCTACTGTCCGTCCCCCGTTCCGTGTTGAACGGCGGGGTCCGTCTACTGTCAGTCTATCTCGGTATTTGCTCTCTAATTTTTCTCGTCGTCTTTACACCTGCCAACACCCTAGCAGCTCAGGTCGAAAATGGGAGTCGAGCTGTTAATGGGCGTGATGCCAAAGGAAATGTCCGTCTGCGCCGTGTTGGCGTCCTTGAGGGTGTACCACCAGACGCTGCGGCTGCCGAACAGGCTGCAGCCGACCTGCCTCCAGTAGCTCCTGGCATTCTCGGGAGAAGGCACGGCGGCGCGCTGCGACGGCCCGCGGTGCGGCCAGCCCGTCTCGGTGATCCAGACGGGCTTGCCGGCCGCCACCCTCTCCGTCTCGCGCACGGCCGAGTAGAAATTCTCCTCGGCTTGCTCGACGGCGTTGGGCCGCGAGTTCTCCCAGTAGGGGAAAGAGTTATGGCCCAGCCAGTCGACCGACGCCGCAACGCCGCCGTTCTCGGGCAGCACCCAGGCGGCCCACGTGTCGACGTGGCCGAGCGGTTTCCCCTCGAGCGGCGTGCCGCGGAACTAGTCGCGCGCTTAGCCGAGGTAGCCCTCGATCTTGGCGGCGGTCGCGCCCTGGCCGGCTTTGTTGGCGATGCCCTGCGGGCTGCTGCGGTACAGGTCCTCGGAGCCGACGCTGATGGCGACGATGCGCGAAGTCAGTGCCTCGCCGTGGATCTGGACGGCGCGCAGCAGCGACCTGAGCTCGTTCTCGAAAGCCGCGGCGCCGGCGCCGGCCCAGAAGCCGACCAGGAGCGACGTGTCGGTGTCGATGGCGGCCTGGTACGCCGAGATGGGTCGGCCGCCGTGCCGCACTGCACGGACGTGTACAGGCGGGCCGAGGCGAAGGGGCTCGGGGCGCCGGCGAGGGACTTGGCCTCGTTGAAGAAGCGGGCAAAGTCGGCGTAGCCCCTGCAGGAGCCGTCGCTGTTGGTCGAGCCGTAGTTGAAGCCCTGCTGCACCTGCTGAGCGGCGGCGCGGGCAGCGACGGCGAGGGCCAGGATTAGATGGTGTAGTTGCATTGTGATGGGCGTCTGAGATCCGGAGGCACACTATTTGTGTGGGTGTTCAGGGGATGCTTGACGAGACCAGCGGGTGGGCAGGGCAGTGAAGGTATGATATATTTAGAGGGTATTCTTGGTCAAACCCTGGCGATAATGCCACAACCCGCAGTCACAACCACGCAGATGACGTTTTCCTGCAGCATCAGACTCGAATGGATTCTTGCACGCCGCCGTCATGACGCACCCGATTCTATGTAGTGTCACCGGATTGGGCCGTGATGGGCGGTGCAAAGGTCTGGGCCTAGCCACGCTGTCAGGCCTGTGCATTTGCTTCAGGCGTGGGGCGTGCTGTAAGACAGCGACTTTACTGGAGGCGGCCAGTGCACGGCCAGTGAGCAGAGCGGGAGTGGAGGTCAATTGCTACAGCGCCACCCTATCGTACAGACACGGAAGGTTCCTCTCGCACATTTCAGTCGTGCTTTGTCAAGGGGAATCACGCCCGAACGTCCAACCCAAAGACAAGGCCTACTCCTGCGCAACCTCCTCCAGCACCCTGACCAGCTCGTCCACGTGGCTGACAAACGGCGCGTGGCCGGTGTCCATGCGCACCGCCTTCATGCCAGGAGTGCCCGCCACGAACTTCTCGGCCACGGCCACCGTCATGGCGTTGTCCTTTTCGCCCAGAATGTAGATCAGCGACGTCTTCAGGTCCGCCGGCACCACCTCTGTCGGCTCCAGCGCCGCGCCCAGCGACATGGACTCCAGCAGCCCCAGGCACCTCTCGGCCTGCTCGGGCGTGCAAGTGTTGAAGAACATGAACTGCGCAATCTGATTGTCCAGCTCGGTGCGCGACTTGGGGACGGGAATGTTGTCGGTGGTCTGTAATCCCGCAGGCTGTCAGCACCGCTCTCCTGCATGTCCAGAACTCGGCTCGCTCACCTTGCCGTCAACCTCGAGCGGTTTCATCATGGCCGGGATGCCGCTGCCAGATCCCCAGACCACGTCCATGGGGTATCTGCCCCTTTCCCAGCAGGCAAACGCCTCGAGGTAGACCACGGCCTTGACGCCGCCCCTGAGCCCCTGCACCTCCCTCTCGGTCTTGCTGTACCCCAGCGCCGCGGGCGTGACGACCATGCCGCCGTACGAGTGCCCCATCAGCACGATGTCCTTGCCTGCCTCCAGCGCAGGCGCCATGGCCGCCCGCACCGCTGCGACCTCGTTGGCCATGGTGGCCCCGACCACGCCTTCGCCCATGCTCGGCAGCCTGGGGATGGAAACGTCATAACCGGCGCCTTCCAGGGCCTTTCGCAGCGGGTCGAAGGTTGCCGGCGCAAAGGCGAGGCCATGGACGATGACGAAAGCGGGTTTGTCGGCTGCCATGTTTGCGTACTTTTTTTTTCTTGCTATTTGGGAGTGACAGATGTTGCAGGCAAAGTTGATAGAACACACGAACACCAGGTGCTTCACCGGCATTGAATACAAATGACGGCCTTTGCGACAACCTTCCCAGCTTACGGCCTAGCCCAGTCCGCCCGGGCCTACCGCTGCCCAGGGCTGCGCTAACGCGGCGCGTCGGCTGGACTCGGAAAGACGCGTGCCGCCCCGGGCCAATGATCTCTCCCGAGATGGCCCGATTGTAAGACAACGGAGTAATCTGCCCGTATGTACGAGCCGCCCAATCGGCGCCCTCTTTGCCTTGTGCGCAGTAGGAACACCCACGATTTTCGCTCGGCCCTTCCCGTGTCGCCTTTCCAGTACGACAGGGTACAAAGGAGCAGGCGTTGGACGGCTGGGACCGGGGCTGCTCGGGTTAAAGCCACATGGCTGGGAGCAACGGCCCATGCTGCATGACAGTTGAAACGGTGCAACCGTCTTAAAGCCTCAGCCACGTCTTTATGTACGAGGACACGGACTCGTTGCACGTAGTGTTCAGGTTAGGCACGGCTTCGCAGGAGGGCTCACTCCTGGGAATATTTGGCGAGGCGAAAAAAAGAAACGACGGTGGCGGTTTCGGGCGGCGATGGTGGTGAGCGAAAAAGGAGAAGCCGGATTCCCAAGTGCCCATATGCACTACACACAATGTATTGTCGCGGCATAGCAGCTGGCACAAGATGATGTATGTATTGCCACTGCTGGCCGTGCATAGAAATCCTAAAACGACTGCGCATACTACCCCTTCGGCCATTCGTCATGGTCCGGAAACGCCGGCTCCAACGCCCCGGCAAGGATAGCGGTTCCAAACTCAGCTCAAAGAAACCCAAGCAGAGGCCTCTTCATTAGCTACTTTAAAAACCTGAGTATATATAACTGCCCATTGCTTCTAACAAGATGTTCAATTCGTTCTCTTTCTCCTCACACTTTTCCTGTGTTTTAAACAGCCTTAGGACTTCTTTCCTTTCTGTGTTTTCCCTTTTGTTTTCTCCTTACCTTTCATATTGTCAGCCTCCCCTTTCTTCCTGCATCAGGCTTGTTTTTGCAATCTCGCTCCTTGATTGTAAGAGCCGCCAAGATGCATGCCAAGTACCTTCTCCCCGCCCTCCTCGCCGGCGTCTTAGCCACACCCCTCGCGGCCCTCAACGTTTCTGGGGATCTCACCAGCACGCAGTCTTCCGTGGCCCGGCGCAACGAGGGTTATAAGACTCCCCGGCCGAAGCCGCCGCCGCCGCCGCCGGCCGTACCGTTGGACGGGCCTCGCCGTAGGGGCGCTGGGCACCGCGGTCGGCCGGCTAGGCGGGATGTTGGTGATTCGCACGTCCTCGAGGCTCGGGCGGGCATTCTTAAACCGCCGTCATCGGACGGAGCCAGCGCCCAGGAGAAGAAGAAGAATAAGAAGAAGGAGGCAAAGAATATTGACCCGCCACCCCAGAAGAAGAACGGGAAGAAGGTTATGTTTTCGTATCCGCTGGTTCCGCATTTGGATCCACGCGAATATTCCCAGTCGCCCAGGCTCGAGAGGAATAATGCGATCACGCCTGACAGGCTTAAACGCCCCCCGCACCCCAAGCGTGACGTCGATGTCGCGGACGCTTAGGCGTTGGACTCGCCTCGGTGTCGCCAGCGTGCCCGTGTTACTAGGGCCACGTTAGGGAAGCTGGGAACAGGAACTGAAGGGACGGTCGAAAGTATTTTTGCCAGGCTCGATGCAGCTCCGGTTGGTACAAGCCTAGTCACTCGTTTGGCATTTGGGGGTTTTTTTTTTCGTATTTAACTCATTCGCCTTTTCCCTTTGCCAGGGGCTAGGCGATAGTTTTAAATACGTCTTTTTTATAGCTTCCAGTACGTGACATTCACACGTGCATGCCAACGCAAGATGAAAGGGTGCCGGCGTCGACTTGTGGTTGTGTTGCGAGCCGTTCTTGCGCCTTCACCGTGCGCACGCCACTGTCAGCCACCCTAGCAGGTTCAAGGCGTCCAGGACCATGGAAGGCATATAGTTAATGCCATAACGAGATAAAGCTTGCCCAAACCCTCGTTTTTATTCCTAGCAAACCTGCCAGCTTACGTCTTCAAACGAAGCGGGATTGCAACTGGGACGTGGGCGGGGAGCATTTACTAGGAAGCGAGCATTGCCCAACTCTATCCGTCCTCGTGTCTCCCGCGCAGACCTTCTCCTCACCCAGCCTGCACTTTGGAAAACTTTTCGAGCTTGTGGCTCTGTTCGACAGCACACAACGGTTTGGTCGAAGGTGTGGCGGGGCGGGCCCCAGAAGAAGACGTTGTTGGGGTGCGGGACGTGCCGCCTGAGGACCTCTGACGATGCTGCAACCTTGGAGCGTGGAAGATTACCTTGTGCGCCACGTCGTTGGACTTGCACGCCACGAGCAAAGCGTGGCGGCCGGTTCCGAAGCCGTGGCTTGGCCAATGTCTTGCCAAGACCCTATGCTAGCATATTTTGTCCTTGGCTGTCTGAAATGCCGCTCGCTTCTCAGGACGCAGTTTGGTCTCATTTTGTGTCTTGGTGGGAACTGGTAGGCTCCAGCTGTCAGGCGGGAGGCGTGGAGACGAGGTTCTGCATTCTCCCGGTAAGCCGGTAGCGCCTCCAGCGTGCATTGTTTGGTGCCTTGGACGGCTGGGACCATGAGGCAGGGGTGTTGGCTGACGTCCATTGCATGACATCCTACCATCCCCGGCTGCTGCCGAGCGTGCCACTTTTCCATGCTACATATAGCACAAAACTCCCGCCTTTCCGGCCGCGGATACACCGAAAGGCCTGGCATTGCTGGTCACAGGACGAGAGTAGCTCGCCCTTGGCACGGCGAGGAGCCACAGAAAGGATCGGTCGAGGCACGCCAGGAACCCCTGCCCTCTCTTGGCACCTAGCTCGCTGGGCCAACCAGCTCAGAGTGGGGAAGGATTGCCATCCAGACTTGGTTGCCGATACACAGAGCCGACAGGCAAAACCGGGCGCCTGCTTGGAACAAAAAAAGGTGCGTGAGAGGCGCGTGGCAGTTGGAACGTCGCCCCGGCTGCAGAGGCGAAGGAATGCAGAAGACCATGCAGATCGGATTTCGTTGCGACCAACCGAGATTCCCGTTAGACACACACTCACGTACACAGGCCTGCTATGGCACTACACCACCACCGCCCAGGGGTTCCTTCACCCAGCAGGGATGCCTCCACATCCGGCGGTTGCCCCACGGGCGCCCCAACTCGCATTTAGCCGGCCACCAGTCAGCGTGCTCGCTGGAGCGGGGATCGACGCTGGACTCGGCCATTTTCAGGAATAGCCGGGCAGCTTTTCCGACACGCACCCAGCGCCCAGCCTTTTGCGCGATCCTACTGCACCTGGCTGCATACATTGAATGCCACCGGTCGGATTCGTACTCTTCCGTGTCTCCGTTTGCGGCTGGCTGGCTGGCTGGCAGCTCGGTTGGTGGGCATGACACCCCAACCGTCGACAACCCGCAGCTCGGACTCGCGGCTTCTCCACGTCTGGAAGAATGCGGGGAGGTGGTACTGGAAGGATCCATGCGTCCCCGCGTATGGGGAAGCGGGCTCTCCTCCGCTCCTTGTCGGCGCGGCGAGGGTTCCCTGTGTGGATTGGACTGGGTTTTTGCGCGCCTTGGCAGCCGTGAAGCGACGACGCGGTATTTATTTCCTCGCGTTCCCATCCTCCTCCCTCCCACGGTCCTGCCTGCTGCTCTCTGCTCCTCCCAGCCGCTAGCCACCGCTTCGTGCCGCTGCCCCAAGACTCGAGGGACGTCGCCGCCGTAGCAGCAGCCACCGAGCAAAGAGTCGCCGCTTGTCATCGGCACACCTCCTCCCCTCGACCAGCCAGATATTAGGCACACCCGCCAGGGCAAGCCCGCGATGGCGCCCGTAACCGCCAGCGGCATGTCGGACCCCATCCTGACGCGGATGGTGGCCGAAGACAAGGTGCCTTGGTACAAGAAGCCGAACCTACGCGTCATGTACCTGTTCCTGTTCTGCTGCTGCATGGGCGTCGAGATGACCTCGGGCTTCGACTCGCAGCTCATCAACACGCTGCAGTTTACCGGATCCTTCCTGGACTGTAAGTCCTGAGCCGTGATGACGTGGCTGTCCAGTCACTCGCCGGTGTCGCCGTGCATGCTGACCGTGGGCTCTTGCTTGCCCTCCTGCTTGACAGACTTCGGAGGTGGCTGGGTCAGTCCCACCACCGGCAAGAAAGGCATCGAAGGCAGCCTCCTCGGCATCATCAACGCCTCGTACCAGCTCGGCTCCATCATCGGCGTGCCCATCGCCCCCTGGTTTGCCCAGCGCTACGGCCGACGCATGTCCATCTTCACCGGCTCCGTCATCATGGTCATCGGCGCCCTCATCCAGGGCTTCGCCCAGCACGTCGCCATGTACATCATTGCTCGTCTGCTCCTGGGCATCGGCATCGTCTTCGCCATCATCTCGGGCGCCTCCATGATCGGCGAGCTGGCCTACCCCAAGGAGAGGCCCGTGCTGACGTCGCTGTTCAACGCGTCGTACTTTATCGGAGCCATCGTAGCCTCCGCCCTCGCCATTGCTTTTGTCGCGATCCCGTCCGACTGGGCCTGGCGGGTGCCCTCGCTGCTGCAAATCTGCCCCTCGCTGCTGCAGATCGCTACCGTCTGGTTCCTGCCAGAGAGCCCTCGTTGGCTCATCAGCCGCGACCGCGAAGACGAGGCCTTCGCCATCTTGACCAAGTACCACGCCGAGGGCGACGCCACCTCGCTCATCGTCCATGCCGAAATGGCCCAGATAAAGTCCACGATCGAGCTCGAGCGCGAGAGCTCCAAGCAGTCCTGGAGCGAAATCCTCAAGGCGTCCGGCATGCGCCGCCGCGCCATCATCTCCGTCTTCCTCGGCCTGTTCACCCAGATGTCGGGCAACACGCTGTTGTCCTACTACTCGAACCTGCTCTTCGAGCTGATGAACTTCACCAGCGACTACGCAAAGACCCGCATCAACCTGGCCGACAAGTGCTGGGGCCTGATGAACGCCACCATCTTCGCCCTCATCGCCGTCCGCTTCCCCCGACGCAAGATGTTCATGACCTCGGCCGCCTGCATGCTGGGAATCTTCATCGCCATTACCGTCTGCTTCGAGCGCCTCAAGACGGCCAAGGACGCCGGCGGGAGCAACTGGTCCGCCTCGTACGCGGCCCTGTTCTTCTTCTTCGCCTACAACCCGGCCTACAACCTCGGGAACAACGCCCTGACCTACACCTTCCTGGTCGAGCTGTGGCCTTACACCCACCGCTCGCGTGGCATCGGCGTGCAGCAGATCTTTGGCAAGGCCGGTGGCTTTTTCTCGACCTACGTCAACCCGCTGGCCATCGACAACATCGGCTGGAAGTTCTTCGCCATCTACTGCGGCTGGATCACCTTCGAGTTCCTGTTTATCTACTTCATGTACCCGGAAACCTACGGTCGCACTCTGGAAGAGCTGACTTTCCGTAAGTTGTGTCATCATCTCGGCGCGACTAATGCACATTTTGGCCATGCTAACACAGCATTTCTTTTTCTCAGTATTCGAACCAAAGGAGCTGGCCGACAAGGCCGTGGCCGCTGTGGAAAAGGAAATTCACGCCGACGAGAACGTCGCCCAGGGCCGGGAGGTGGAAAAGAAGGCGTGAGGGTAGTAAGAAACCGGTCGGACATGGTCTTTTTATATTAACGAAGTAATAAACGTCCCTTTCAACCTTTATTCCAGGTGATGTCTTGCGCTTTAACGGCATCTCCGCCCGCATGGGTGTTTTCCACGTTACCCCTTTTTCTTTTAACAAGCCCCATTTGTCCCGCGGGCACTGCCGCCTTTCCCCACCCCTTTTTTCCTCTTTTTTATTTTATTTACATCGTTTGCTAAATCAAAAGGGAAAGTAGCAGTCGTCTGTTTATATATTATTAGGCCAGCCCGCTTGTTTTCTCGGTAGCATTTTCCTCCTTAATCGCCCTTATCCTAACCCGAACATTCTTTCCACTCGCTCATTTCTTTTAATTACCCGGCACCAACAGGCTAAGCTTTTAAAAGGCTTTGCAATTCTTACAATGCACTTTCCCCGCCTCATTATCGCCCCCGCCGCTTGCTGTTTAAGCTGCGGTTCCTTTTTATTAATCCGCCCATTTATCAAATTCACACGCCGTCCCTTCCCCTTCTTACAGTGCTAGCTGCCGGGCGACGTCGTTAACTGGTACAACGCATCCGTACCTTGCATTAGCGAGTGGTTCCGATCGAGGGAAAAGTTTAAACAGTGTTACGATTGCAACCTGCCTAGGCCCAGGTATAATAATTGTAGCAGCGTGCCTATTATTAGGGTTTAAAAACAGGAAGGCGGTATTAAAATGGGTTAATTAACCAACCTTTAAGGTGAGCAAACCAGCCGTGTTTGCAACCGGCAATTACTAGCTCTCAGCGCTCCCTGTGTCTGACTCCTCCTTTTCGGCCTCGGACCCATCCTCCTTCACCGACCCGCCGTCGCTGCCGGCCTCGAGGGGCGCGTGATACGTGAAGGTGTGGTCCGTTTCGTGTGTCTTAGCCGCCGTGCCGTGGCACTTAAAGCAGTGGTCGAAGTTGGTGCATTGGTCGCAGTTCCAGCGCTCGCCGAAAATATCCTACAACATGGGAATGATTATTAAATCAGCAGCCATCACATGTCTTTCAAGCTCTCTAGCTCAATCTCCTGTTTCCAAACGCAATAAGACGAAAGAAAAAGTAGTAACAAGGTAAAGCACTTACCACGAAGCAGCTTGAGCACCAGTATCCTGCTTTGACGGCCGGCGCCGTCGGTTTGCCTGGCTCGGCGGGGGTACCGTGGGCCATGAGCGCGTCCTCGAGGTTCTCGTTCTGGTGGTAGATGGCCACGTGCCACGGCAGCCAGCCCTGGGCGGTGCGGAGCGACCGGTCGGCGCCGCGGCTGACGAGGAGGAGCACGACCTCGGCGGCCCATTCGCGGCACGCCCAGTGCAGCGGGGTCCAGCCGTCGGCATCGGCGTCGTTGATGTGGGCGTCCTCGCCGCGCTCAAGCAGATACAGCACCCCGGCCGTCCGGCGGCTGGCCGCCGCGAAGTGTAGCGGCCGGCGGCCGACGTGGTCCAGCGCGCCTAGCAGGGTCGCCCCGCCGTCGTAGCCCGTCAGCAGGTCGAGCTTGTCGATGGTATCCTGCGCGTCGCCGCTGTCGAACCCGACCGCGGCCATGTGGGCGGCGTTGCGGCCCTCGCGGTCGGTCAAGGTGACGGGGAGGCCGGCTCCGCTGTCGCCGGGCCCTTTGGCTAGCACGAAGCCGAGCGTGTCTACGGGCGCCCGCAGCGCAGCCGCGCCGAGCAGCGTGCCAAAACAGCCGCCTGCGACGGTCGGGTCGGCGCCCGACTTCATCAGGAACACAAGCATCCTACGCTTCCGCCCGTCACGCCGCTCGACGTAGCGCCGGTACGACTTGGACGTACGCCGGTGGCGAGGGATGGGCGCCTCGGCGCGGCACACGGCGGCGATTAGCGGCGTGCCGAACTCGCCCGCCACGAGGTTGAGCGCCTTGGCCGCCTCCGGGTTGGAACGGAGGGCCTGGAAGGACGACGAGTGGAACTGGTTCACGCGCGGCGTGGGGCCGGGGCGGGCGCGGACGCGGGTAAAGGCCGGTGAGGGGTTCGAAAGGAGAGGAGGGGAGTGGGGGATGGAGAGGGAGGCAGGGACCGGCTCCGGAACCATGTCCTCACCGGACTCGACATCCCCGTCGTCCGCCTCGGGGCCCTGGGGCTCGCTCTCGCGGGCCGAGTCGTGGCCCTGAACGGAGTCGCGCCGGCGACGGCGGGTGGGCGACCCACCCTCGCCCGAATTCCCTCCCCGGGAAGGGTCCGACGTCGTCGTCGCCGCCTTGGCGTCGTCCTCCCCGCGCTCCTCGCCGGACGCTGCGCGCGCCCCCCGCGTTGCCCAAGCCTCGGTGCGCTCCTTCTTGGACTCGGCCAGGTAGCGCTCCAGCACGACGCTGGCCATCTTGACGTTGCCGCTCCAGGCGCACTCGTGCAGGGCGGTGCCGAAGCCGTTCCGGGCGCTGACGCTGTCCGGGTCTCCGCCGCGCTGGATGAGGCGGCGCATGATACGGGTGCGGTCCTGGCGCATGGCGACGTGGCTCAGCTCCGAAAGCCGGGCCGCGTCGATGACGCCGCCCGCGTGGTCCAGTAGCACCGCGAGGCTGGCCATGTTGCCGAGCCGCACCATCTGCTCGAGCAGGTCCCGCCCGGGTTGGCGCGGCGCCGGTTCGACCGGTGCCCCCCGCTCCAGGAGCAGCGCCACCACGGCCGGACTGTCCGCCAAGGCGGCGTCCTGCAGCGGCCTGTTCCCGGACGTCTGGTCGGCCACAACGTACAGCGAAGCGCCCGCGTCCAGCAGCAGCCGCGCCCCTCGGACGTAGCCCCAGCGCGCGCACTGATGCAGCGCCGTGTCGCCCCGGTTGTTGGGCGCATCCAGGGCGGCGTGGCGCTGCACGAGCAGCCGCAGCACCGCGTACTGGCGCGGCGACTCCGTCTGCCGGAGGTACGACGGCGGCAACCCCGTCGCCCAGTGCAGCGGCGTGTCGCCGTGGGCGTTGCGATAGTTCTTGTCGGCTCCGGCGTCGAGAAGCAGGGCGGCGGAGCGCTCCTCGCCCTTCCTGGCGGCCGTGAGGAGCGCCTCTGAGAGGTGCCTACGGTCCTCCTCCTCGTCGCTGTCGGTGGCTGCCTCATTGTGGCTGCCTCCGCTGTCGCGACCGTCGTCGTCATCGCTTTCGCCGAGCCTCGCCACCTTTTCGTCGTCGCCCGCGGTAGCGCGTGCGGCCCTGAGAGTGTTGCCGGCCCAGGACCTCAGGGCTGCGGTCGGCCCGCCGCTCTCGTCGCTGCCCGTGCTTTTACGGCGGATCTCGACCTTCTTCTGCTCCTGGTGCGCCGCCGCCCACCGCTTCCGGCGCGATTCGACCTGCGCCACGAACAGCCTGACTATCTTCGGGCGCAGGCGGGCGTTCGGCATCCTGAGCGGGGACAGGTTAAAGACGGTGAGCGGCCACGTTTCGGCGCCCGCCTCGAAGAGCAGCTTGACCGCCTCAACGTTGCCGGCCCCGGCTGCCATGTGCAGGGCCGTCTCTCCGTGCTGGGAGCCTCCGTTGTTAACATTAACGCCCGGGATAGCGAGCAGGTACCGGAGCGTGCCGACGCCGTTGGCCTTGGCGGCGGCCGGGAGAAACACGTTTGCCAGCTGCGCCTGGCGCGCGGGCTCGATGCCGTCAAGGAGCGCCTCCATCAGCGAGGGCTCACCGTGCTCGGCCGCCTCGTTAAAGAGGCCGTACCAGTCGCAGCCGTCGAGGGAGACCTCGAAAACCTCGGGCCCCCCGTCCGAATTCCGTCTCCAAAAGCTGCGCCGTCTGAGGCGGATCACGCGCCTACCGTAAGGCCCGATGCCGTCGCTGCTGTCGTCTGTATCGCTATTACCGACCATGCCACTCCTCGAGCGGCTCGGCCCCTCGCCCGGCGCCTTCGCTTCGTCCGACGCCCGCGCCTCCTCCTGCTCCTGCCTCCGCATCGCCGCCTTGGACTGGTTCCTGTCGCCCGGGATCCACATGGCGCCGCGGCCCTCGTCCAGCTCCGGGTCCCGGTCGCGCGAGGCCATCAACAGCCGCAGCATGGCGGCGTTGCCCATACGCACGGCCGCGTGCAAGGGGGTGTCGGTCGGCTTGGTGCCACCCGAGTTGCCACGCACGGCCGAGGCGCCGGCGGCGAGCAGCGCGCGGGCGATACCGGCAAAGCCGTGCAGAGCGGCCGTGTAGAGCGGCGTGAATCCGCGCTGGTCTTCGGTATGGATGCTGAGCGTGTGCTTGCCGGAGTCCCGCGCGGCGAGGAGCATCTCGACCATGGGCAGCAGTCCGAGGCGGGTGGCGAGGACGAGGGGCGGGGATATGGGAAGGTGCCCGTCTTGCCCGTCGACGTCGAGGCGGGGTAGGGGCAGGTCGAGCAGGCGACGGACCACCATCACATCTCCTAGTAGGATAGACTGCCAGAGCCAGAACACAAAGCGGGTCTCGGGCGCGGCGTCGCCGAGGTCCACGGGCCCCAATGCCACGGCCTCTGTCCCTCGTTGATGTTCGCATTCCAGCCCACCGCTTTTCAAGCTGTTTGCTTCAGTGTCGACTGGTTCTGCCATCTTGGCGGGTTCATCAGCTGTTTCGCCGCTGCTGCCGCGATCATGATCGTCTTCCGGGCCGATTTCCGCCGCTTGCGCCTCGGGAGCAACCTCCTTGGCCGTGCTTTCTTCTCCAGCTTCCTTTGCCAGTGCGACGCCGCCGCCGTACGGCAGCTGGTCCAGCCACGTGTCGACGTACCGCACCGACGGCAACTGGGCGTCCCGGTCGGGCCGAAATGTGGGCTGAACCAGACGGCCCTTGCCATTCTTGGGAAGGAGCGGCTGGCAATGTGTTATCACGTCTCGTGAGCCGAGCCGTAGCCCATCCTCGTACAGCGACGACGCGTTCGTCAGGACGTACTTTAGGTCCAGGCGCTGCAGCAGCTGGAGCGTGGCCGCCGGCGCCAGCGGGAGCACCTTTCGCAATAGGTCGAGGCGGGCCGATGGGTCGCGTCCCCCTTCCGGCCGAGAGCCTACCGCGGGCGGCGGCGGCGGCTGCGTTTTCTCCTCCTCCCCCGTCTCCTCCCCGCCCACCTCCTCTCCTTCCTCCTCTGGCGGCGTCGGGCCGAAAAGCACCCAGGTGGCCCACAGCACGGCCAGCTCGGCGTCGCCATCCAGAGGCGACCTGGTCACGGTGGTGGCGACGAGCGACGCGCGCGCCGCCTGGGCGACGTTGAGCTTGCGATGCGAGCCCTTCTCGTACCGCGTCTGGATGGCGCGCGGGCTGAGAAACCTGCCGGCGTCCTTCAGGCCCGAGAGGTCGACGGCGATCCGCCGCCAAGCCTGGCGCGACACGTAGTACCGGATCCAGCCGCGGACCAAGGACCAGTCGTCCAGCAGGCGCTCGATCTCGGCGGCCTCGGGAGCGGCCCCGCCGCCACCGACATATGCACGTTCGAAGTGGTCCAGCCAGTGCAGTGTGGCGTAGTCGGGGACGCGCCGGTTGCCGGTGGGGACGGCACCGTCAGGCCCGTCCTCACCGACCGGGTGCGTGCCGCGCTGGACCACCTGCAGCAGCTGCAGAGCCAGCCGCATCTCGGAGCGCGGCCACGGCGTCACCCACGACGGGAGTCCCGCCACCGCCGGCGCCGAGGCGGTGTCTGGGGTGGCCGATCCGATGCTGTTGCTCTTGTCGGCGTCGTCTTGTTTCTTTATCTCCTTTTCCGTTTCCAACGGCCGCAAGTCGGCCGCATTGGCGAGTTCGATGCCACCAACCCCATTGCGATCCTTTGTTACCGTCGTAACGCTGGGCGGCGCCCCGAGGGCCTGCCGCAGCTCCTCGGGTAGCCGGCAGTAGATGCCCGTGGGCGCCCCCGGGGTGGGCCGGTACCCGTCGGAGGGGCCGTAAAGCCGGCGGACCGTAAAGTAGAGCCCAGGGAAGGTGTGGGTGATGTCCCGCGGGAGCTCGACGAAGCCGTCGCCTATCATGGCCGGGCTGCCGTCGGAGAGCGCGGAGCTATCGCTCGTGGCTGCCGAGGTGCTGTCGCTGTCGCCACCACCGCTGCCGTCGGTTGCCTGTTCTTCATGGTCCGCGGCGGCCGGTCCGCCGTCCAGTCGCACGATGGCGCTCACCGTGCTGGCCAGCGGCGAGACCAGGGAGAAGGCCGTGATGCCGAGGACGTGGTCGGCGAGCGGCCGATGGGTCGGGGACACCGCCTCGAGCACCATCCGGATCAGGTCTAGCCGGGTAGCGCACAGCCGACGGTCGCGCTTCAGCCCCGTGCCCGTCGTCCAGAGCCGCGCCACGCTGAACATCAGGTAGGAGATGGCCAGTAGCGGGTCGGCGGCGAGGTCCCTCTTCAGCACGGGGAGGAGCGTCCGTTTCACTCCGCTCGTGTTGAACCACGACCGATCCTCGGCCGCGCTGGAGTACCACTGCATCAAATCCGCCTCGAGCCCGGAAGCGACGAGCGACGGGTTGTCCTTAAGGATCGCGGGAACCGAAAGGGGCGTGTCGAACGGGAATGCCACATCCTCTCCCACGATCAGCATGAGTTTGAGCGGCCGTTCCGTGCGGCGCAGGAAGCCCACCACGTCACGCAGCACCTCCAGCTCCGCGTCCGTCGGCGGGGCGCAGAAGCCCACCATGATGAGACAAGCGTGCCGGCTGTACGGTCCGGCGTCACTGACCAGCATTGTGCGCAGCATCGCCCACAGCGCCGCCCGCCGGAACTCATCGTCGAACCCGCTGGCTGCGCGGTCGAGGTCCCCGGCCAGCTCCGGTGGGAAGTAGCCGTCGGGGATGCGGCAGCGCGCCAGGACGCAGTAGCACAGCCCAGCCAGCAGGTGCTCGGCGCGCCGCGCAGGCTGGCTCGGCCAGTGCCCCGCCAGCGGTGCCATGACGGGGACCGCCCGCTGCTTCACGTCGTCGAGCGCCTCACTCACGCTGCCGAACACGGCCTGGACGAAGGGCTGGTGGTGCAGCGGCGGCGGCAGGCGCAGGACGAGGTGCTCGTTGACGCCGCGTCGCCCGGCGTCCAGGAACGACCTGAGGCCGGCGTGCTCCTCGTTTTGGAGCACCTGGGCCGCAGTGCGCTCGAATCCCATCGACCCCGTCAACTGCGTCTCGCCTTCCAGCTCCCGGCCTTCGAGGAAGGCGGCGAGCAGGTAGCGGTGCCGCGGCCACGGCGACATGACGTCGGCCGGGGACGGAGGTCCCGGCGTCGCGGACGCGGACGCGGACCGGTTGGTGCTAGAGCTCCGACTACGCCGGGCCGCGGGCGGCGACACCGAGCGGGACCGCGAGCCCGTCGAGGGGGAGCCGTACCCGGTCGATGTGGGCATCGCCAGCGACCAGCCGCCCTGGCTGTCTGACGGCGTCGCGTCTGAGTCGTCCTCATTGCCGCCGGTTGCGTCGGTCCAGGACGTGGCTGAGCTGGAGATGGAGCCCAGGCCGCGGTGGGGCCCCCAGGGTATCCTCCGACGAGGTGTTGCCATGGCAGATGTGTCGCGGTCTGCTGTCTACAGCCTTCAGCGTTCCCTTTAAAAGCCGTTTGCCGAGTATCTATCGATGGCGCCGCCAAAGGGCAGCCGCGACGAACCGAACAGCCACAAGCGCAGTATTTGGATATACTACGCGCAGCTAGGCCGCCGTGCTTAATCAATATGGAATAATCTGTACCGTAGGCAAGCTTTGGTGGTTTGGAAACTCGCCGCCATAAGGTGAAGCCTTGCGAGACGCACAATGGTGGAGGGGTTGTGGGACGATGCCTGATTGTATCCGCACTGTTCTCCACACGGGCTCCACCGTAAGGCTGCGGTTCCGCTCGGCCGCCCTATCAGGAGTGAGAATAGCTCCCTCGTGAGGTCGAGGCCAACGTATTATGTTGCATCAACACTCCCTCAGCTGTCCGTGATAGGGCGGGCTCCAAGTCCCCGCACCCCTCCCACGCGCAGACTCTCAGCTCCTGCACGTCCGGGATGGAGGGCCCTATTTGGCCCCTAAGGGGCGTGTCTCAGCGCCGCCGTCCGCAATTCCCGCTGCCTCTCCTTCTGTCGGCCAGCGTCGCGCGACATGCGACACCCGGTATGCCGAGAGGGCTCGTCGTGCGTGGCCCACAACAGCTTTCCTTGATAGCGGCTCTTTTCGCACCCGAAGCGGCCGCCCGGTAGGGAAGAGCCAAGACAGCGACAAGAACCGTGAAGCACGCGGCTAAGCGGGGCAGAAGACGGGGCCAATGTCTAGCCCACGCCGGACCTCGCCCGGGTTGGGTGACGGCAGCGTGCCCGCCCGTGCGCCCGTACCGGCCCCTTCCCAGGATGAAGGCGTCGACAGCGACGACCTCGCCGAAACAGGGCCGCCTGGCCGTGCCGACACGGGGTTGTCGGCCCTGTCGACGAATGGCGGCGCCGGCGCCGACGGCTACGACTCAGACGAGGAGCCGGTGACCGAGTCGGACGACGACGAGGAGGATTCCAGGAGGCTCCAGTCTGCGCGCGCCAAGCTGCTGCAGAAGTTGCGCGGCGGGGAATTCGCTCAAAAGTATAAGGACAACAGCGAGCCCACGTACCAGTCGTTTGCGAAGCGCCACGTGGAGCGCGTGGCGAAATGCATGATCGACAAGACGACGAGCTCGTCCGAGAAGACGATCCTCCATTCCATCGTTTCCAAGCTCTACGATGGCGCCGAGTTCGAGAGCTCGACAGGGTTCAAGCTCCTGGTCCGGCTGGTGCTGGAGATCGCCGGCGGCATGTGGGCGGCGAAGCTGGGGATGACCCCGAACGAGAGGACGGGACAGGCGGAACCACCGCCACCGCCGCCGCCGCAGCAGCAGCAAGGTCTGGCAAGCGCCGCCATCTCGGCCGCCACACCGGCCACGCTGGGCACCCAGGAGGGACATGAAGACCACGCCCGCGCCGCGACAGCCAAGCTCCTGTCCGAGGTGCTGGTGCAGGCCGGGTACGACTCCAAGACATGCCTGCACCATGCCATCGATGTCAACGCTGTCGAGTTCGTCATGTACATCTGCAACGCCGCCGATAGCTGCAACATGGCCGACGCCCTGCGCACAGCCATCGGCACGCCCAATGCCAGCGGCCAGTCCTCCCTGCACCTCGCCATCGGCTGGAGCAAGTCGTCGCAGAAGCTTAATTTCAAGCTGATCCAGCTGCTGCTCGATAAAGCCGACGCGCAGGTCATGCTTGTGAGCCGCGGGCGGGTCGAGAGATCCGACTCGGGCGTCCGAAACACGCCGCTGCACGATTTCGTGGACGTCGAGAAGTGCAAGCAGCTCATCCGCAAGTGCCCGAACCCGGCCGACAAGTGCGTCCGGTGCATGCGGACGTCTAACAAGCCAGATCCGGAGACGTATCGCCAGGACTACATGCGGACCCTCCACGCCATGATAGACAAAAACCCGGATGCCGTCACCAAGCTCAACGAGAAAAACGAGTCACCCTACCAGCACCACCTCGCCACGCGCGGCAGAGCCAAGGCGCTACCTGAGGCTTGGAAGGACGTCGAGTTCGAGGAGGACAAGACGGCAGGCGCGCAGGAGAAGGAGCTGGAGGCGAAGGCGGATGCACAGCAGCAGCTGGAGCGGCTGGAGCTATCGCTGCTAGAACGGGAACTGGAGCGGGCGAAGAGGCGGCAGGAGCGGATGGAGCGGATGGAGCGTGTAGAGTCGAAGCGCCTCGGCCGGCGTAAGCCGGACCGAGACGACGACCGGACGGAGCGGCACGAGCGGCACGAGCGGCACCGCCGCGATGACAGGGCCAAGGCCGAGGCGACCGAGGCGGCCGAGGCGGGCTGGTACTACGAATCATCCGAGGAGGAATTCGAATACATACCCTCAACCAAGCGGCGGCGCGAGATGCGGACCAGCCAGAAACGGCGCAATGAGGAGGACGGCGGTGGCACGGACAGGGCGGCCAAGGAGAGCCGGCGTAAGAAGGAAGAGGACGCCGCCGTCGCCGCCGCCGCCGCCAAAGAGATGGAAAAGTCCCACGAGAAGCCGGCGACCGAGTACTACAAACCGCTCGGGGTGGACGTGGCGCGATTTCTGCTGCAGGAGGCGCTCGCGCAGTCCGACTACAGCCGCACCTGGCTGGCCCTCTTCGGGAACCGGCCGCCCGATTCCGACTTCGTTTTCAAGGCGGCGCCACTGACGCCGCAGACCCTGGACCGCTACGACTCGCTGACCTTTCGACCCATCCTGGCCTGCGTGGAGCTGGGGTTGGTAGCGCCGCGGCTACCGCCCGCAGAAGGCGGCGGCGGCGGCGGCGGCGGCGCAGCCTCCAAGGCGGCGTGGAAGGAGCGGACCAGGTTGGTGGAAGAAATATTCGAGTGGCTGGAGGAGCGCGGGGTGCGGCGGATCGTCAAGCTCGTGGTCAACGACGACGCGGCGCTGCCCTGCTCCGACGCCACCATCGAGAAGTGCCTACGCCCGTTCGACGTCCGCTTCCTCGATTGGAACAAGGACGACATTTACGTGCCCTCGATCCTGAAGGAGGCGCCCCGGATCCGCGAACTGTGGGTCAGCTGGAGCGGCCGCGGGTCTGCGTTGATGGGATGGGCGAATCGCGAAACGGGGCTGAGGACGCTTAAAAAGCTGAAGAGGCTGCACCTGGCAGTACGAGAAGTAAGCGTTCCTTTTTTTTCTTTTTTGTTCTTTTTACTTTCTCTTCTTTCGCACGCCTAATAAGGTCCGGGTCCTTCCAACCACAGGGCCTTGTAGAACAAGAACGCAATATCGAATATATCAGCACCTTCACGGGGCTCCTGACCAAGGAGGGCAATGCCCCAGGGCTGAAGGTCCTCCATACCGACAGCCGCGACAACCCGCTCGGGGCCGGCGGTGGGTCGCGCCGGAATCGCCCGAACGACAAGTGGCTCGAGGCGGCGGACAGGTTTGCCAAAACACTCGAGAGCAAGGTGCCTCAGGCGGTGAAGAAAGAGATGCGCGCCATCACCGTAGCCGTGATCGATGACGGCGTGACACTAGAACTACTGGCGTCGACCAAGCGGTTCACGGGGTGGCATGCCGACCTGGTGCCGCCGCCGCACGGCGAGGCCAACATGTGGTACTACAGCACCGAAGGCCACGGCACGGAGATGGTCAAGTTGATTAAAAGGGTGTGCCCGTACGCCACCTTTTTCATCGGCAAGCTGGATATCCAGCGGCGCCGGTACGACACGGTCGCCGAGAGCGCCGTGGTGGCCATTACTAAAGCCGTCGACGCCGGCGTCGACGTGCTGAATATGAGCTGGAGCCTGTACCGGGAGGACAACCCGAGCGGGAGCAGGGACGGAGCCGCCAGGGAGACCGATCGGGCCGGCGACGGCGGCCTCGTCTCGGCCATGGACCAGCTGTCGCTCAACGGTGGCGACGGCCGCAACCTTGACCTCACCCTCAATCCAAACCTCGTCTCGGTACCGAAGGCGGACCCGCTAACCGAGCTGAACGACGCCCTTGTAAATCTGCCGCGCAAGGTCCTCCTTTACTGTGCCGGCGAGGATAGCGGCGAGTACGAGTCCACCGAGAACTACCGCAAGCCGTACCCGGCCAACAGCAACACCAAGCGGATCAAGCGCATCGGGTCGGCGGGCCAAAACGGCAAGGCATCGACAAGCACCAACACGAAAAACGTCGACTACCTGTTCCCCGGAGAGATCGTTAGCGTAAAGGGCTCGACGACAAGCTCTTCGGCGGCCACGGCGCTGGCGAGCGGGTTCGCGGCCCTGGTGCTTTGGTGCGCCGAGGCGTGGCGGGTGCAGTGCAAGAAGGAGGGCAAGGAGCCTGAGGACTGCGACTTCCAGCAACCCGGTCGCATGGACGCCCTGTTCGACAAGCTTAAGGTCGACGCCAACGAGGCCAGCCTGGTTAATGTCACGCCCATACTAGACGAGGCTGCCGCTGACGAGGTGAGCGAGCCGGCGGCCGCGCTGGTAAAGCTATGTAAGGCACAGATCCCAAGCGAGTTTAAAGAGCTGAAAAGGGCGAAAAAGGTGAAGGACTAGTTACCCTTACCAACACCCTTATGCAATATGTTTAAAATATATTGAAAGAGTTTTATAACTTATATTTAAAAGCTTGCGTGTTTTTATTATAAACTAGATGTGATTTTTTTTTACAGTTTTTTTAAACGTTTATAAAAGTAAAAATTTTATATATTTAAATTTAAATTTATATTAAATATATTTTTTTTTAAATAATTACTACATTATTTCACATTAAAATTAAACCTGTAACCGGTTACGGTAATACAAACCCGCACTTTTACTAAACGGTTAATTCCTTTTCCCGGTAACCCGTTGTTTTTGTAATTAAATAAAGTGATCCTCGCCTTCCGTTCGGCGCGCTTAACGGACATACTGTGCTCTCACTGTGTTCATCTTACCCTTCCGCCAATGGTGGAAGCCACCAGCCGACACCGCCAGCAGCGGGTACACTAGCCGAGCTAGCCCATTAATAGGGTCCCCGCATGCGACGCGATGCGACAGCTCCCACCTCCGTCCGCCATCGTCGGGCACCATCCCATCCCACTTTCCCTGCTTGCCAGTCCCCCATCGTCAGCTAGCGGCTAGATCAGAGCGGCCACCGTGACGCTATGAGCAATATCGACGACGATGACGACGCCTGCTTTGGCGTCGCCCCCAGCGAGGACGCCTCATCAACCGGGACGTATATCCCGCGCATTAAAAACATGGGCATGATCCAGCGCGAGAATTTAACCGGCGAGCTCAAAGGCAATCTGCCCATCATCGTGTTCGGGAGGCGGGACCTAACGCTGCACGGGACGACGGAGGGGGGCACGCCAGCGACGCTGGTCATCTTCAAATGGTACCTGCACGAGCGCGAGCGCGGCAAGCGGTTTCAATCGCTGCGCATCACCTTCACTTTCCGCACCAAACGCCCGCACCCAGCCGGCGGCCAGGGGCGCGTCGACGCCTTTTACGACCCGACCGTAGCCGGCGTGGCGCCGCGGGGTACCTATGGCCTGCTGCGGACGACAGAGACGAGGGGGACCAAGACAACGGCCGAAGCCAACCTCACTGGCGGTTTTGGCGGCTTCGTCCAGGGCGGCGGCAAGCTGGGCTACGAGCTGAACCGCAGCGTCGAGACGTCGCACAACATCACAATCAACGGCATGGAGAGCAACGAGCACGAAACAGGCGAGGACTACAACCCGGACCACTACAACACTGTCGAGTGGAATATGTTCGAAAATGAAAGCCAGAGCAGCGGCCTGCCGACCTTCTTCCGGACCGCCGTCCTGCTCGAGCGCCACCGCCGCGACGCCAGCCAGTTCACCGGCACATTCCGGCTCGAGTCCGACGTGAACGGCATGAGCAACGTGCTGCGGGGTATCAAGAAGTTCTTCGGCCGCCTGCCTAAAGACGACCCCGTCCTCTTCGACCCCAACGCGCCACCCACGGCTAAAGAGGCCGACCTCATGGCGTTCCGGTACAAGCTGGACAAGGTGGACCTGGAAGATATGGTTAAGTTTGTCATGTACAAAAAAGGGGCGGCAAGGGAGAACGAAAAGGACGATGAAAAGAGTGATAAGCATGAGGGTGGGGATGTAAAGTAAATAGGATTTAATATCGTGGTGGGCGGAAAGCTTATAGTTCGCAAGGAACCATTGTCCTTTTTTACTAATCGGTAATTTCCGTGCCGGGGCTTCCGTGCCGGGAAGACGTTGTCTCCCGTCACGGTGCTTTAAATCGTGGATTTACCGCTTTTGTAAATCGCTTCGTATAACCTTTAATTACCCTTTTAACATATAGTTTTACAGTTAAAATTTATCTAAATTTTAAAATGTTTATAAAAAAAGCGGAATAATTTTTAGCATTCATTATTATTTTATTTTAATTTTTAACTAATAGTAGCAACAAGCCGCCGCGTTACTGTTACGACCAGCCACGGGTCAAGAAGGCGGGGTCAGCCACGTCCGCCCTGACGGGGCGTAGGGTCACGTGACAACGGTCGGATTGGTTGGATCGGTCGGGTCACACTACGGGCTGAACGATCCAAGAGACCACCTGAGGGATCGGTTGGATCGGTCGGATCGCAGGAGGAACAAACGATCCAAGGTAACGCCAGAGTACCCGTATGACAGGGACCAGTATAAAGAGGGAGCCGGACTCTCTGGCTAGAATAGACTTGACTGAGGCCCCGGCATCAGTCAACCTAAGTTAGCTCCAAGGCACACCCTTGGGCAAGCAATACAGACAACTGTTTTACCAAATTACAAGCCTTAAGTGCAAGGCGACCTTGCAAGGATCCTGTTCAGCACTGCCTCCTTAGCTGCCCTACCCTAGGAACAGAGGAGCTTGATTGTGACAGTTACCCGTTTTAAAAAATTAAGCGACGAGGCGTCGGGTTTTTTATCGTGCCCAATTCCGGGGTGCATACCAAATTTAACGCGAGATATAATATAATTGGCACGATTAAAGCATTATACGCACTTTTCGTTATTATAAAATTATTATCACGGTACGATCGCTTATATAAGAACCTAGCGGGTTATAGCTTTCGATACGATAACGTTCCCTTTTGCTTTAATGTAACGGGTACTACCTTGGTTTAGTCTTATAATAATACCATTTTCGCATTTTAAAGGTTATAAACCCCATTAGCAACTTCGCATATAACGACCTGATTATTATCGCCGTGCTTGCACTTTAAATATTAAATAAACAGTTTATAAACGGGAAAGGGGGAAATGAAGCTTAAAAAAAGTCGAATAATAATGTTACAAGTAAAAACAACTTGAATTTTTACCCATTTAAGCATTTAATGTAAAACGAAGCTCCTTATAGCGAAAATCGCCAGGGATAGTAATTGTATTATAAAGTGGTCCAAAGCGAATGACAAGAAATAAAAGTGAGACTGAGCATAAGGCTTCTGGTTAATAAAAACCTTTTTACCGCCAGCCGGTAATTTCCCCCCAACCATGCACCGTTCTTCTCCTCAACCCAGGTTTATGGCTGCTTGTTGCGGGCTGATAAAAGTCCCGGCTCCCACTTTAGCAGAAGTGGTCGCCGTTCCAGGTGTACCCGGCCGTCCAGTCGCCTGAGCCCTCCTGCACCTGGCCATAGCCGCCCTTGTTGTAGCCACATTTGGTACGCTTGACCCAGTCCCACGTTCCAGCGATGCTCGATTTGGGCTTCCAGCCGCTGGAGTAGGAGCAAACGTAGGAAGTCGCGGATTCGTAGCGGTACTACTCCGATCGTTTAATATTAGCCGAAATCTCCCGTGCAACCGACAATGACATATATGGCTTGGAGTGGGGTTGGGTAATGGTGGGATTGGCTGCCGGAAACACCTACAGAAACGCTGCTCTTGCCGTTTAGCGCGAGCGAGTCGCCGGGGTACGTTTCGAGCAGAAGCCTATTAGCTACGTCGCTGTGCGCGTCGAGCACGTACGCGCCGCAGCCCTCGCGGCGCTTCTCCAGGCTGGCGCGGGCCTCCTCGGACCGCTCACGAAGGGCGGCAAGGGCCGTGGAGTTAACGAACTCGCTCTCGGGTGTGAACTTGACATCCTTGTTGCCCGCGTCGTCGAAGGTGGTCACGTACAGCCCGTTGGCGCTGGACTTGTCCTTTGCGGCCTCAGCAGGGGCGGCGGCGCAGAAGGAGGCGGCCGTGGCGAGCACAACGAGGGCGGTAAGCTTCATTTTTAAGCTGAGGTCGGGTTTTGGCTGGGCTTTGGAGAGGATTTGCGCTGTTCTTGCTTTGGGTTGTCCTGCTGGATGAGTTGAGAAGGAGAAATGCATTGGCGAAAAGGCCAACAGTGTCCGGTTTTATACTCGAGGCTGAAACCTTTTTCGTTTTTCATATTGGCACTTTTGCTTGAGGATGAAGCTGCTGCCTAGGAGTCTATTCAAGTCCGAGCCCCGCTGGGTGTCCGAGAATTGATCCGAGATATGTCGGTGAGATATTTTGTTTATCAGCCAAGAGGACTATATTTCGGTAGCATGGTGGACATGCCCACTAAACAAGCGCAGATGTAACGCTGGAGCTTATTCTTTCCAGGACAGATCCGCCGCGCAGGGCCATAGCCTGCCCCGGCAGCACGCCTCGACCTAGGAAATTGTACTTCATTGGTGACTTCGGACTCAATGACCCATTTCCGGCGCTTAACGGCTCCACTGTTATTGTGGATCGTGTAAGTGGGCGGTCGACCTCATGGGTGCGACGACAGGACTATAGCAGCGTGCTTTCAATCAAGCGTGCTTTTGGTCAAAACTGCGACGTAGCGTTTCTCCCCCTTTCTTTGTGCCGGGTGAATCGAGTTTCACAACTTCTAAGCGTTGCCAGCGGCAGGCGGGCGGGCTGTTTACAGACAAGCTCAAGGACCCTGGAATGCAGGGACCGTGCGCCGCTATGCCGAGGAGAGGAAGATACCTAATATGCCCCCGGTTCCTCGCCGAAACGCGTGATTGGCACTTTTATCGTTTTGTGCATTTATAAAAAGGACGGAGCGCCTAGTAAACGGTGCGACGGACGCTATTAATTTGACCCGCTATCCTATGTGGGCGCGTGAAGGATTGCGGAGCGTGACAAAGAGTGGGCTTAATATGCCCGAGATTTACTGGGGTTGGTGGGACGTACGTACATTACTACAGGCACAGTCGGTGTGCTTTTGACTACGCGATAGATTTGGAGTTTGGAACGTCCGCCGCCCGCCCATCCTTGCCGGTTCCCTCGCCTGCCAGCTGTTCTCTCTCGAGCTGTCTGCGCGGACTTTTTTCGGGCTCAAGCGTGTTGCTGTGAAAAAGAGTGGAAAAGGGAGGAGCGGAAATGCCAAGCCGTCGTTTTATTAATTACTGCGAATAATAGTTAGCTTCTTTTTCGGTACACGGACGAGCCAGTACGCGAAGAGGGCGGCGGCGATGTTGAAGGTAATATAATGTTGCAAACAGGCCTTCTGTTCCTAGGGTAAGGCACCTAGGGACGGTAGCTGAGCAGTGCTGGGTAGCGAGATCGGCTTGCACGTGATCTGGATCAGTCTGGTAAAACAGTAGTCTTGATTGCTTGCCTAAGGGGATGCCTTGAAGCGAACTTAGGTTAACTCATGCCAACGCCTTAATTAAAGCTATCCTACCCTAGGGGAAACTCTTACTTAAGTTAGTGCACCCTGAGTCGGCCACCCCCCCTTCCGGCCATGTTAGGATCTGGCCCCACTGGTTGGTGCCGAGCGCCCGATAAGGATTCTTTTATCGGCGATGGAGCGTGCGCGTTAAATGCGCGTTGAATGCGCCCCAGGTGCGCCATAAATGCACCGCTAGATGCGCTCCGACTGGGTCCCGACTTCCGTTGGGACTGCACCATGTTAGCGCCACGGACCGGGGCGTGGGCGCCACGGCCTAGTAACGCTTAAAAACGCGTCGTAAACCTGACCCTCATTCCTAGTCCGTTGGAGCTGCCCATCGCCTCCCCGCTTTTTTTTTTTGGCCCATCCGTCCGCGGTGCCCCCCCACCC